>PVKA01012544.1:13129-57829 GCA_004027165.1 Ctenomys sociabilis | reverse complement strand
CTGGGTGCTTAGTTCCTTGTGGGCCTTCCTGGGTTGTGAGATCCTCAGATAGCATTTCTTTTTTTTTTTTTTTTTTTTTTTTTGGTGGAACCAGGAATTAAACTCAGGCCCTTGTGCTTGCCAGAGAAGCACTTATTCCACTGAGCCATTTTCCTAGCCCCTCAGATAGCATTTCTTGAGGTAACCAATTATAAATCAAGTTCCATAGCACAGTCCCTACTGGCGTGAAGACATGGCTATGTAGCCTCTGAACTAAAATGAAAGATTTTTTTTTAAAACTTTTTAACTATACAAGATTCTTTATGGCATGACTGGTTGAAGGAGTTAAATCAAGAGAAATATTAGACATATAAGTATGAAAATAAATTCTGATATTCATTAATGTCATCTGTTACAGAAGAACATTATCTGAAATGTGTTAGTAATGTCACTGCAAATAGTAGAAGGATACATTTAACTGTCAGACAAACCACTTAGTTGAAAATCTCTGCAGATACAAGTCAAATTTCTAACAATTCCAGATCATGACCAAGTTCTGTGGGTCTATGAAGAGATGCTATTCTCATATCCTAGTACATGAGGATAATTTAGTTTGGGGTATATGGGAAGGCAAGTGTGAAAATAGTTGTAATATATTTTAGAATTTCTGTATGTGAAAAGTCTTACTGAATCATGTGACCATCATAGCTAAGTGCTATAATTTTGCAATTATGTATTTCACCTCTTTTTAAATGTGGAAACTTAATGTTAAATATTTTTAAACTGGACCTGTATTATCATGAATATATTTTAAAATTTAAAAATGAAAAAAATAAAATGAAAGATATAATAGAGGTAGGTATTTGTGATATGTGGTTTGTTCAGCTTACAACTCATGGAGCAAATACAATTAGGTGATTTTTAGCATCTCAGTGACCATAACTCTACCAGTCTTGTTTTCTTTTTCTTTTTCTTTCTTTCTTTTTTTTTTTTTTTTTGAGACAGGGTCTTACTATGTAGCCCAGACTGGCTTTGAACACACAGCCGTCCTCCTGCCTCGGCCTCCAGAGGGCTGAGAGTATGGGCGTGCACACCCAGCTTCCTCTATCCATCCCAATTCCATAGTAATGCTTGCTTTTTCTCTCTGTGACAGAGACTTTGACAGTTTTTGAGACTAGCTATTGAACCTAAGGCCTTCCCACTGAGCTGTATCTCCAGCTCTTTTTTTATATTTTGTTTTGAGGCAGAGACTCCCTAAATTGCCCTGACTGAACCTGAACTTTCAGTCCCCCTGCTTCAGCCACCTAGAGTGTTGGGATTCTGGGAGGCGCTGCTAGGCCTGTCTAGGTTTTTATGAACTTTATTTCTACTGTCAAGGTGAAGGTAGTAGATTAGTTTCACTGCCTGTCTTGCTAAAATGACTAGGAATTCAGCATGTTTTAGATGACTTTCCAGTATGTTCTTTCAAGAATATAAAGGGTGAAAAGTCTACTTTGGACCAGAAATCAGTGGAAAAATAACTGGGCTTAATAATTATTTGTAAACCAATGTTCTGTGTGTTTGGACTATGGACGTGAAACAAAGGCTAAGAGTATGTATACCCTGGATCAGAACTCCATGATTGAAGGTCGTGCTTATGTGAGTTCTGGCCATAGGGCAGGTGTCCATGTCCATAGAGAATAGGTGAGTCCTGTCATTTTCTAAAATAACTTGTTTGTTACGATATTGGAAACATCCAAGGCTTTTATTCATTGTAAGCTTTTCATTGGTTTTTGCCTCAGGTTCACTAATATAGATCAAGTTCCCAGGTGCTGTGACAAATGATATCCAAGCCAGAGTCACTCATCATGTAACACCGAGGGTCATAGTGATTCCAAAGTCAAAATTATCTCTGGGAACAGGTCTGTGGCAGAGTTGCGGGAACAAAGTGGCATTTGAGATGGATTTTGAAGAGTGAATGATTCTGTTTTAATAGGTGAAGGCGGAGAAGCCCATGGGACAGGCCTAGTCACTGTCCTGTTGGGAAGCAGGTAACTGAGTCTGGATCAGGGGAGGCCTTAAGTGCTGGGGTGGAAGTTTCTATAATTTTCCTTTCACTGGGAAAAAAAAATTGTCTTTAGTTTTGAGACATATGATTTAGTAGATAGGTGCCCAAGTCATTCTCAGTGGTAAGTGGGAAAAGAGGGAGCTGGGGTCAGAAAGAGGCACTCTGAGGGGCAGAAATGGTGAGCACCAGTGTGTGCCCCGAGACTGGGAGCACAAGAAGCCCAGCCCTGCTGGCCTTGGCTCCAGGTATCCCCTGCTCAGTGGGTAGAAGAGCTGAACTGTGTGAGCAGGGCCCCAGTAGGCTCCCCAAAGCGTGGAAGTGTCACAGGCAGAGCTGAGCACCTGTGGCTTGGTACTGAGGAAGCAGGCGTAAAAAGTCACACCAAGTCACTTGCCAAGAATCTGGGTCACCATAGGTCTCAGGGACCATGGTCAGACTGGGAGCAAACAGCAGCATTGAGTCACACACCCAGCAGAATACTGAAGGTCTGAATGTCGAACTAGGCCGAGGAGGGGCCTCATGCTAGCCAGTATGTGATCTCTGCAACAAAAGTGAGCCAGAATCTTATGAGGCATCTCTTGGAACTGGAGCCAGGAGACGTGGCACATCTGTGTAATTCAGGCACTCTGGGTGGCTGGGGCAGGAGGATCATAAGACCAAAGCCAGCCTGGGCAACTTAGTGAGACCCTGATTCAAAATGAAAAAAAAGAAGGGCTGGGGACATAGCTCAGTGTGAAGGCTCTAGGTTCAGTCCCCAGTGTATATATAAAAACAAATTGTGGGAGGATTCCTGAAGAAGTATGACACATTGAGATTAGACCCATAGCTGGGGATATAGCTCAGGGGCACAGTGCCTCCTTGGCAAGCATGAGGTTCTGAGTTCAATTCTTGATTAATAATAATAATAATAATAATAATAATAATGATAATTTCTTTTCCCCCTATATTTTAGGGAAGGGTTTACAGGGTGCTCAGGGTCTCACTACTAGATTGGACTCGTAGTGATCTACCTGTTTACAGCCTCCCAAGAGCTGGGATTACAGGCGCACACCACCATGCCCACTCTCAATTGCTGTCGCAGAGCTATCCAGGGCCGGGACTGGCCTGGCAGGCCTGGGGATTGAACCCCCCGGCCCCTGTGCCTGCTTGCAGATGCTTTAATCCACTGAGCTATGTGGCTGGCCCTAATAATTTCTATTAGTATGGTATCTTTATAGTTTTTTGAATAATTTTTTTTAAAAGTAGTTGAAAGGGCTTTCATCAAGTCATTGTTCCTGGCCTACTTTCCCCAAGAACTGCTAAGGTCACAGAGCTGTGAATTCTGTTTCGTGGGGCATTTTAGGAGCCACAGCGTGGAGACAAACTGTCTGTCCCACTCATGTATCTCCTTAGTGTCCAAGGAGGAGCTTTGTAAGGTGTGTAAGTGGGAAGCACCGTGATCTGAGCGGAGGCTTTTGGACACTGACCTACAGGAATATGTGAGATGTGTAGCTGGAGTAGGGACTGGAAGTGGGGGCCAGTTAGGAGGACCCCACAACTATTCCTGAAGCGCACTAAGAAGTGCCTACCATGGGCCGTGTTGATGGATAGCATTCTCAGTTACCCATCAACAAGGTCATCTTCATCCATTTTCACACTTTATCCACCATGGGGCCCACCTGCTGTGGAACAGACCAATAGTGTCGTGCAGGTCACAGGTCACAGTGAGATTGTCTCCCGAGCTCCCGATGGGGCAGCACGGCTTTCCTCCATCGCTCCCACTTTGTGCAGCCTGTGGAGTGGAGAGGGAGAGGAAGAGGGTCCGGTGGCTTGAGAGGCAAAGGATTGCGCTGTTTTCTTCCCCAGGCCGGCAGTGGGACTGAGGGCCAGGTCCTTGAGGGAGGCCTGGAGTCAAGTTGGTGTCCATGTCTGGCCTGGCTACGCCCATTGCCCAACCTCTGTGGTCTCCACCCATAATTGGTGTGGGGTTATGAGATAAACATGAGGTGATGTAATGGCAGAGTGGTACAATAGAGACAGCGTCAGGAGCTGGGCATGGCTGGACTGTATCGTCTATGTCATCAGTAAAGATGGAGCACCAAGGAGGCAACCCGCCTCGAAGCTGCAGCTGAGTCTGGGCATGGTTGCACCACCTGTCATCTACAAATTATCTTAGACTCTCTGAGATGATTATGGGATGTAGAGTCATTCAGTCAGAGGCAAATTACTGACAGAATAGTGGGATTGGATTAAGCACATTAATATGAATAAAGCTCCCTTGTCAACTAGGTTTTTGTTTTGCCTTGTAGAAGTAGGGATATAATAGAGTATTAGCCAAGATTCAAAGCCAACGATAAAGTCAGTGGAAGGAGAGTTGCTCACAGAGCAGAGCTTTGAGTAATGAGAATATTCTTCAACAATTGGATATTCAAAATAGTACAAAGTCAATCATAAAGCTTTTGGGCTGGCCAAATAGCTCAGCAGACTAAAGTTCCTGCTTAGGCAGAGTGAGCACAGTGGCCGGGGTTCAATCCCCAGCATACCATGCTGGCCCTGCCCCTGGGGTGTGCTGAAATGGGGATTGAGACTGGGCATGGTGGTGCGTGCCTGTAATCCTAGTTCTTAGGAGGCTGAAAACAGGAGACTCACCATGGGTCTGATCTGGGGGGCCTGCCCATTAGCTCAGTTGTTTAAGTACCTGCTTAAGCAAAGTAGTCGGGCTCAGAATTCTGTGGTTTGATTCCCAGATCCTCATGTCTTACCAGATTAGCCCTTAAGGCATCCTGAGTGGGCCAAAAAAAAAAAAAAAAAATCCTTCTGAACCATGAGTCCAATCTACATAGTGAGACCCTGTAGACCCTGTATCAAAAACATAAAAGATAAATGAATAAAGCTTTTAACTGGAAGGATTTCACAACACTTTGCATATTTCCTTGATTGGTAAGGACTGTCTATTAATCTTAGACTCATTACCTTTGGCATCGTAGGACTATCATTGAACCTTAGCTTGAGCAAAGCTTTTCTTTGTTGTTGTTTTCGTATTGTGTTTTGCTTGTATGTAGAATGTCTCAGAGCTCAAAGCATACTTGAGGAAATTCAGAAGGCTACAAAGGAGGTATTTCTTTGAAGAATTTCTGCACAGTTAGTTTTGTGTGGAAATTCTTCAAAGAAGAATGTGCTCTTTGGAGCAGATGGTTGATTCTGCCCCTTTCTGACACTTTGGGGAAATTAATTACAGTGTCTGGTGAATTAGATTGTAACAAATTTATTTATTTTGTAACAAATTTATGTTACAATTTAATATTTCTTTGGAGTGTGGATAATACAAGATGGAATATGATCTTGCCATGTAGGGGAGAAGGAGCCATTGTTATTAGAGTACATGCAAAGTTTATAGTTGCCACAGCTGGTCACAGGGCATGGAAGATTAAGGCTGGTTCTGTCCCAGGCAGACATTTAGCTTTTGGAGAGGGGCCAAGCAGGGCCGTGTGACAGTGATGTACCTTAAATCCTACAGCGACGGTAGTAGCCTGTGTACTCTCTCATAAGACCACCAGTGTTCTGCTTCTCACTCCAGGGCCGCCTGTTTTCCTACCCTGACACTCATCGCCACCGCCTGGGACCCAACTATCTTCAGATACCTGTGAATTGTCCCTACCGTGCTCGAGTGGCCAACTATCAGCGCGACGGCCCCATGTGTGTGAACGACAACCAAGGTAGGCCAGAAGACACTGTGGGGCAGGGGGCACATGGGGCAGCTGGGTGGGGAGCCAGCCCAGGGCCCCCCACCCTGGGTGGGCCCACAGTGAGAGAACCTCTGCACAGTGACGGTGTGCCACGGGTGCTCCAGGCAACCAGCGTGTTTTGCTCAGCGGTGAACGTTTTGGCTCCCTGAGGGCTCCCCCTGCTGACATCTGTTTTATAGCTCTTATCTCGCATGCCCACCTTAAATTTTACATGGTGTCTATCCAGAAATTGAGGGTAGGGAGAAAGATCTTTTGAAGGGGGAAATCGAGTGTGGCCGACTTGGAGTCCCAAAAGAGACAATTCCTGAAATCACCAGAATGGAAATGCAAAAGGGAAGAATTCACATCCCCTGCTTCTGTTGATTCAGGGGAGAATAGGCTCAGCTGGACTTGAGAAAGGGTGAGTGGTCAGTGGGAGGTGAGAAGAGGAGGTAGAGAAGCCCGGGTCTGCTTTTCCTAAGTGAATATAGCTGAACTCATTGTAAGTCAGCTGGTGAGAACAGGCCCCATTGTGTTTATGGTTATTTCTTTTAGCTACTTATTTTGGTGCTATATGCAAACAGACTCTAGTGTGAATTATCTCAAATAGCCAAGCAAAATGCTTGCTGAATGATTTTTCTTTTGTTACTCCATGGGTTAATATAGATCTGATTTTATTACTTAGGATACACATGCTTTAGTAGTAGGCTGCTTCAGAAATTTTGCTGGCGATTTATCCTGAGAACTATAGATGACTATGTTGACACAAGAAGTATCTTTTTATGATAAAATAATTTATGTGCCTTCAAGGAAAGTTGATTGTTTAGAAGAAGAAGAATCCACTCACAGTCTCCACATCCAAAGGCCATAGTTATTTTATTTTATTGTATTTCTCACCATTTTTTTTTTTCCTGTGAATATATTTTAGACCATGGTAGATTATTTTGGGTGCATAATTTTGTGCTTTGCTTTTGTAACCTGGTCTTCCCTTGCATTTAACAAATTTCTACACTTTCTGACCAGTTATATTTGCAGGTTACCGTGTTTCTGAAGCCTAAACTGTGTCATGGGCTGTGTTGATGTTCCCCGTGTCTATCTCCTGCGTTTTCATTCTTCTTTCTTTTTTATTAACATGCTTTGGTGAAAGTGTTTCTAGCAAAGATGGTCATGTGTGTCCTGAGCTTTAGTAATGAGCACTCCTTCCTTAGCAAGTGTGCTTGGTTACATTACAGGGACATGCTCGTGGGAAAGCTACGGAAGGCTGTATTTTAACACATTCTACCAGGGTTTAGAAGTCAAGAATTTGGGCCACTCCCCGAAAACTTCATCAAGAGCTTAATTGTTCCTGGTAGTCTCTGCCTTTCAGACGGTTCCTACTTTGAGTAAAGGTCAGGGTGTACTTGGAAGTGGAATTCACAAAGTATGCAGATAGGCACATTTCACAGGGCTCAGCACAGGGAACGCTGTGCTGGCTGGCTGTGGGGACACTGTGGTTTTTGGGGTGATCTAGGACAAATTTCTTGCGCTAATGATTGAGCTCTGCGGTGGTTTGGTGCCCTGCTTCCTTTCACCACAGACTGGATGCCTTGATTGATGAGGTACTGCCCACCTCCTGATTATTTCCTGTACCCATTCTGTTCTGGCAGCGGGGGAGTGAAATTCCAACGGGAGACTGCGTGCTCACTCCACTTCCTACATTTCCAGGCCATGCCCATGTAGGCTGTGTGGGCGTGGAGATGTTAAGCTTCTGCTGATGTCAGCCAGGGCGCAACATAGCCTGGCCAGTAAATAGGCCACAATGAGAAACAAAGCAGTGCCTCAATTTGTTCTATTTCAGAATCACAGAAAAAGTTTTGATTATATTGGCTACTATATCTTTCTACAAGTCTATATAAATAACTGCTCACATATTACAAATATAACAAATTTGAGCTCCTCTCAAATTTGAAATGCACATATTACAAATATAACAAATTTGAGCTCCTCTCAAATTTGAAATGCGTCGTTGGGTCTGATTGCAACAGTGACAAAAACAAAACCTCACAATGCATCTTCATGCAGATAAGCATACCCGAGAGCCTTTGCGGTGTGGAAGTGAACAAGGAGAGCTCTGTTTTCCAGCTTAGACAGAGACCAACTGTGTGAGCAGTTAGAGAGGGAGCTTTCTAGCCAGGCGTGGTGGCGCTACCCACCTGTGATCCCAGCCACTCTGGAGACTGAGGCAGGAGGTCTGCAGGTTTGAGGCTAGGCCGGGTGATGGAGCAAGTCCTTATCTCAAAAAAACAAAAGAAAACAAAACAGGATATAGCTCAGTACTCCTCAAGTTTAATCCCCAATATCAGAACAAAAAGAAAATCCTCTAAGACTTCCAACTACCTGTAGGTAAATCCGAGAGTGAAGAATCACACGCGTGTGGCTCGCTTACCTGACCATGTGTGTATTTGCCTTTACTTTGTCTTGGGCGGGCCGCGTGCGGACTCACTTCCTCTTGGGCTCCTGACTGAGTGTGTGGTTTCCTCTCCAGGTGGCGCTCCCAACTACTATCCCAACAGCTTCTGTGCCCCAGTGGAGCAGCGCCGGGCCCTGGAGCAAGGCACCCGCTGTTCTGCTGCTGACGTGAGGCGCTTCAACAGCGCCGACGAGGACAATGTCACCCAGGTAAGGGTTTCTTGTCTGCTGTGGCGGTCACTTGCTGATTCTCCTTGTCAGCGTCTGTGTGTTCTTCCTTTTAAAGGGTGTCCAGTGTCTTTCGTTGAAGGTGGGAAGATTTGTCTGTCCTGCTTCATGAGTCAGGCCCTTCATTGGACGGCGTTGAAGAGTTGTGTTGTGCTGTTACTTCTGTTCAAGCCGTGGGGGCGCCATTGCCTTTTCCCTAAGGTTTATTGAAGGCTGTGTTCAAGGCTGTTGGGGAAATTTGATCTCATGGAAATCTAAGAAATGGGCAAACACAGCTCAAATGCCAGAGAAGCTAAATATGATGACAAATCCCAGGGTCCAAGACAAACTGGGGAGCCGCAGAAGCTGGCAGAGCCCTGCGGCAGGTGTGGGATTTGCGCTGCAGGTTCACCCACCACGCAGGACTCGCTGCTCTGCCCCTGCTGCTGCTTGGTCCAGCCAGCTAAGCCCTTCTCCCTACCACTCCCTCCCATTTCTCCCTCTGTGCCTCAGGGCTTCTGCTGTGCAGTGGCTGTGGCTTTGTTGTGATTGTGGCCTGACTCTCTTTGCCAGCTTGTCCTCTCTGTCTGACCTTTGTACCTTTTGTCCACCTTTCACTTACTCTCTCAAAGCTGCTGTGTCAGTTTTAGAGACCAAAAGAATCCAGTAATTGGCTCATCTTTCCTGTCCAGACTCTGTTTTTGGTCTTTGGTCAGCCTGTGATGAGCCACCCCGGCCAAGGGGTCAACTTGCAGTCAAGTTGTCCTGCTTTTTAGTCACCTGTGGTTGCCTTGAGGTCATGTGGATTGGTGGCTGGGTCAGACCTGTGACCAGTGACCATGTCAGTTACACATCTTTCGCTGCACACAACAAGAAGCTGAAGTTAGCAGTGTAGTTGTTCTAGAGACATGTGTGGATGGTTTGTGTTACACTTGGAATTTAAATTGCAGTCCAGCCTGTCTCAGGCTCTATGCTGGTTGCTGACTCCCACAGCTGACAGGAGGAGTGGTCGTACGATCAGCCCCGGAGCTCACAGTCTGTGATTGACTAGCTCCAAGGCGGGAACGTTGTGGTGGAGCTGCTTTGCTCATAGTGGCTGGGAAGCAGTGCAAGAGGGGAACCCTAGAGGCAGGGCGATGGGGTCCCTAGTCGGCCCCAAAGTCAGGCCTCCACAATCTACCCAGACATACCCAGAGGGTGCTTTATTAATCACCTGCTGGCTTCTGGTGCAGTCAAGTTGTTAATTAAGCTTAAATATCACAGAGCCTGTTTCTATTTGTGAATGTGGATTCCAAGTAAGACCCACTGGATTGCATGAGTTAATTCACCAGGAAGATCTTTGCTGAAGGCTTTCATGTGCATTACTTTATTGTAGGTTATGAGCCATGTTTAGGGGAGCTTGACAAGCCTTGAAAGGAATTGCATCGTTTTTAGTGATGCAAGGGGCCTGGAGTGTACAGCACACTGCCTGCTCTCAAAGAATTTTGATTTTGTGAGGTTAGCACAGACGTTAAAGCAGCTCCTACAAGTCCTGCAAAAATTAATCATATACTGAGACTTTTATGTATTTTTAAAATTATATTATCCTCTTAGTTCATTGAGATATTTTCTTAGGAGTATAGAGGACTCACGTTTTGCAGCTGTCATGATGGTGTTATAGGTTCACAGCATCATTGGGCCACATTGGGAAATGCGTCACTGGGTTCAGGTTTATCCCCTGAGAACGAGTCACTTGGACTTCTTCTCCTGGCCGTGATGGACTCGCTCATGTCAGATCTGTCCTCTGATGGTGAATGTTGGAAAGCTTGATGAAACGGGACAAGCATTTGTTGAAGGTTTGGGAAACCAGGGAAATGAGATTTAAGGATCCTAAGATTTCAGGTAGAATAAAGTTACAGGAAAAAAAGGCTGATGTTTGAATGGGTATGCTGAATTAAATAATGCAACAATTAAAATTAAGAATATAGTGAGTGGATTTAAAAGATTATTAACATAGCTGAAGAGATTAGTGAATTAGAAGATAGAGCTCCTAAAAAGAGATAGAAGAACTTCTCCTCTTTGTGAGACCATTTAGAGATTGAAAAGTAAAATCATAGAGTGGAAGAAAATACTTGTGAATCATCTAACAAATAATAAACATATAGGTTAAATAAGGCCATCCGAAGAGTAATACACAAAAGATAGGCAATGTAGTAGGAAAATGGGACTTGCTTTTATAAGCAAGCTCTTCACCAAGAGGGATAGATAGAAACCAAAGTTGAAAAACATAGACAGATTAGTCATCAGAGACCTGAAAAATAAAACCAAAAAGTAACACTGCACACACACTAGAATGCTTCATTGCAAAAGGGTTGGCTGTCCCTTATGGGGGTTTGGGAAAGCCTCTAATTTGCTCATGAATATAAACCGGTTCAGCTCTTGTAGGAAAGTGGCAGTATCTATTAAAGCTGAACGTGTGCATGCCATTCGCCTCACGGGTCCTCTCTTAAGTTGATGCCCAAAAGAATTCTGTGGATATGACTACCAGAAACAATTCCAAGATTGTTTAGGTTATCCATTTGTTAATAAAAAAAAAAAAAGAATAAACAGTATTGGTACATCTGTACCAGTAGAAATCCACGGATTGTTACGATAAAGCTTACAAACTTGACATGGAGCAAAAAGGCCAGACAGAAAAATATAGACTGCATTGATCTTATTTGTGTAAATTTTAAAAAGCCAAAATACAGCTAATGTTGCTAGGAGTCAAACTGTTTGTCTCTGGAGACGAAGAAGGGGATATGAGGGGAGGAGAGCCACAGAAGGGGTTTATGAGGTGGAGCTGTTGTTTCACCTTGATCAATGAGGTGGCCTTTGCAGTTGCATTCGCTGAAAACATCATTGAACTTACCCAGGCACATGATGCTTACAATGAAGATGTTATTAAAGAGTACAAAGAAGTCCTCATCCTTTGTTCTGACTAGTAAAAGATCACTTTTCTAATGAAGAAGTTGGTCTGCCCTAAGGGTCTGTGGTTAAAGTGTGGAGCTATGAAAACAACTAAGAATCCTTATTTGGCTCCGCCAGTGGAAGAGCTGTCATGTAGGTAGAGCCCATGCCTTGCTGCAGAAATACTGAGCTATGTGGAGATAGATGAGGGATGTCATCCAGGCCCAAGAATATGCAGGTCAGGTTACTCTGGCGCCCTCTACTGGGCCTTCTTCAAAGTCCCAGCCTGCCTTTCACCTGAAGTCATGAGTGCCTTGGGTCAGGTGATGGTTACTGTTGCAAGCTATTCACAGTGTATAGTAGTCTCAACCCTCATGCAGAAATAGTTATGCTCTTTATCTTTGTGTGTGTGTTGGTACTTTAAAAATGTTAAGATCATAAATTAACCAAATCCATGGAAGAACGAGAATTTTATGTGATGTGTTGACAGATACTTAACAGCTGGCTCCCATTGGCATTTGCCAATTTTCATGGAGAAGCTAGGCCCGGGGCACATTATGAACCACCAACATGACATCAAGGCAGTGGGAAGTGATACTCAGTATCACTGTCACACGAAATTGTTACCGGAGAGCTACAACACTGTGCAGAAGCTTTGGGAGCATAGGCTCCATGCATTCATTAGGCAGGATGTGTTCTGAGTACTTGCTGCTTATTTGTATTGGCATTTAATTGTAAGTAGCTACTTTTTGCTTTTGATAAAGGCCATCTATAGCCACTCGCTCATGCAGTCCCTGAAAATGTGACGGTGTGCTATCACAGTGGGCTAGCTGCATTGCACCCTGGAGGTGCTGTTACAAGTCCCTTTGAGTGCAGGGTCGATTGGGGTGACAGAGATGGCTTTTGTTCTCTACTAACCTATAGAGATGCTAGATTAATTTTTGTTTTATTTTATTTTTTGTATTTTAGGGAAGGGTCTAGAGGGTGTTCAGGGTCTCACTACTAGACTGGATTCATAGTGATCTGCCTGTGTACAGCATCCCACGGGCTGGGATTACAGGCGTGTGCTGCCACACCCAGTCTCAATTGTCATCTCAGTGCACCCCAGGGGACAGGGCCAGCATGGCAGGCCCTGGGATTGAACCGCCAGCCCCTGTGCCTGCTTGCAGGCACTTCAATCTGCTAAGCTATTTGGTGGCCCCTAGATTAATTTTTTAAAAATGTGGGTAAACTAGAAACTCTGTTATCTTCAAGTCCTGGAAATAGAGTTACAGTACTAAGTGAACACTGAAGGTTGAATCGCAAGGAGGTATCCAGACCTGCCTTGCCCCCTTGTGAATATTCTGTGCCTCCTGGGAGCTAGGAGTTGAAACTTCAGGGCTCGAATGTTGCAGAGAGCTGGAGCCGGTCACCTGGCATGATGGCGAGGCTAGGAAAGAGTGCTCACCAGGCGGAGGGTGCAGTCTGGAAGCCTGTGGGCTCTGCAGAAGCAGTCAGTCCTCAGGAATTGTCTTGCTGTGCTGGCCTCCCCAAGTGGCTTGTGATTTTCCTTTTAGTAGGTGGGAGACACACACACACACACACACACACACACACACACACACACACACACACACAAACACGTGCGCGCGCGCGCCCACACACACACACACACACACACACACACAGGACAGTCTGAAACTGGATTTGAAATAAGCAAGCTTAAGGACGTACAAGCATGAATGTCACCTGTAAGACAGCAAGAGGACATGTGAGGCAAAATGTGGATTTGAAAAAGAACCAAGTAGAAATTTCTAGAAACATAAAAACACAATGTCTGAGAGAAAAATTGGACACAGAGACTCAGTAGATGTTTACATGAATTGTTAGCTAAAGCTTAAGAGAGGATTTATGAATTGGAAATAGATGTGAAGACATCCTCAGGGTACAGTGCTCCAATTAGATTATTTATTTATTTTTGGCGGAACCAGGGATTGAACTCAGGCCCTCGCTTATTCCACTGAGCCATCTCCCGGCCCTTATATTGTTAATATTGAAAGTTTTATTTTGGGGCCAGGGAGATGGCTCAGAGCTTCCTTGGCAAGTGCAAGGACCTGAGTTCAATCCCCAGTTCCGCCAAAAAAAATTAAAAAATAAAGTTTGGTGCTGGGTTTAAACTTTGCTTAAGTGTAAGAAAAGTGATACTACCCTGATACTGATACTGTAGAAAAATGACATATATGTTAATATTTATGAATTTGTTACCTTGGATAACTGAGTATTATTGGACTTTGTAAATGTTAATAAAATGTTGCATAAAGTAGAATCTGGCAGAATAAATACTTGTCAAGTGAATGAATGAATGAAATGAATGAAATGTTTCAAAAGCTACAACCTCGAAATGATTCATCCCCAAAATGAGCTGAGACTGCTAGAGCCCACGTACCTCACCCTAAACTCCTATTAAAATTTTAATCTCTTGGCATTTATTCTAGGGACAAACCAAATAATTTAAGCAAAACGCCGCTATTAATGTCTGTCTTGTCCCCCACATTTTGACTTCTGATTATAAATGTATACGGGTGAATATTTTTTATTTCCTCCTTGGTTCTGGGTAAATTAAACACAGGCTGTGTTATGGTAAGTTTGTGTTCAAAGGCGTCTTGCACATCCTGGACTCGGAAGTATTAGGGTCGCAGTGGGGTTTCTAATGATTGGTGCTGCATTTGCAGAAGTTTTATAAAGGTGACTGCAAAGGACACTACCAGCAAGCAGTTTTGTGTTATTATCCACAAATGAATTCCTCCTGTTTTGCTTACAACGAAACAACAACAACAAAAAGAACCAAACTCAAATGCATTTCAATCTTAATATTAAATTCTCCTTAAGCTTAAAAATGTTCGCTGGCATTTGAAACGTGGCATCCCGGCGGGGTGTGGCCCCCGGTGAACCGCCTGTCCGGTGTCGCCTCCAGGTGCGGGCGTTCTATACTCAAGTGCTGAGCGAGGAGGAGCGCAGACGCCTGTGCGAGAACATCGCGGGCCACCTCAAGGATGCGCAGCAATTCATCCAGAAGAAGGCGGTGAGTCAACTCGTCGCCAGCTGAAGGGTGCCACCTGCTGACCGTAGGAGCTATTGCATCTTCACCCTGCCAAGAAAGCATCCTTTGTTACTTGAGCTAAGGACTTTAGAAACAGTAATATTCCCCAGGAGTCCTTTCCTTGTTTTCTGTAAGTGCTTTATGTCATAGGACATGTGCAGGAGCTGTCCTCTCCTAACTTCAGCCGAGTTCTGTAGCAGGTAGTAAATGTCTGATACCAAAGTGCTTCTGGCCAGTTTTGCTTAAGCTTAAATGATAAGCAACATGGCTTATGGTTTTTTTTTTTATTTTTGCAGTTTGATATCTGCCTGGAGGGCTTAATGTGATGATATCCGGGCCCTCCTTTGGAGGCAGACTAGATATTACCTTCCTGTTTTCTGTGGAGAGAGCTGCCCCACCCTAAGTACAGGCTGGGCTTTGTAGCCAGGGGGCTAGCATATTTCTGATGTCTGCTCCCTGAGCCACCTGAAGCCTTTCGACTCTTAGTGTCCCGAGAGGCTGCACAGACATAAAGCCGGGAATGCTACTGTGCCTTGTGTTCGGGTCGCTATAGGCCTGGTCTCAGGAATCAACGGAGGCCGCAGGGGTTGCTCTGTGCCACGGGCAGGGTGGATTTTAGCTCCTTTTACCTATGAGGGTGGTTCTGATGGTGGTTCAGGGTCAAGCCCGGGCTCATGGCCTGATCAGTCTTCTCTGAGACACCTGCGGGCTCACGGTGCTCCCTTCACCCTCTCTCTGCTGCCCTCAGCTCACGGTCAGGAATTCCTGCTAGGCAGAAGTCACGGCTGTGTAAGCATCGTGCTACGTGCAGGCAGCAGGTGGCCTTGCGCTTGATCTGATCACTTTTGCTCATCAGTTTTGTGGTCTGAGCTGAGTGAGGCTGATCTGTGTTTTTCTCAAGGATTCTGTGAGCCTGGCAGTGCCCTGCCCCCTAAGAAGCAGCACTCTAATTCTGACAGCCTTGCAAGTCAGTTCCATTCTGACAGCAGATCCTAGCAGGGAGGGTCAGCCTTCCCAGGCGCTCCCACCCGAGATATCAGATGAGGTACTCTGGTATTCCTGCCTCGGCAGATTCTCACTACAAACACAGGGGTCCCCACGAGCCTTCCTCAGCTTTGATGGTTTGTTAGAATGACTCAGAATTCAGCAGTCATTTGTTATAAATAAAAGCCACAACTAGAGAGAGACGAGCCAAAGGGGATAGATGTGTAAATGCATGCATGCAGCAAGCCATGTGGGGAGGTGCGGGGCTCTGTCCTCCTCGGAGTTGCTGCTCTTCCAGGACCTTGGCATGTTTGCTGACCCTGAAGTTCCCCCATCCCTGCCACCGAGAGGTTTTTAATGGAGGTTTCATGACGTATATACGAGATCCAAGCCTTGGCCTTGCATGGTTGAACACAGAATCCTGCCTCCCTGGAGGCTTGGGGTGGGGAGAGAGGTTCCTCTAATGGCATGCTTAGTCTCCTGTTACTACTTCTATCCGGGACTCCCTGCGTCCTCTGAGTAGCACACAGAAGACCATAGATCAGAAGGGTTTTGGGAGCTCTGTGCCAGGAACGTGGGAGAGAGACCGAATCTGTTCTATGGTCCATGTAGTTGTCATTATCTTGCTTATTTAGCCAAGGACACTGAGGCCCAGATAACCCAAGTGCCCCTACCCAAGGCAGCCATGTCAGCCACCTGGGGAAGATCTGCCTGGAGCCTTCAGCCCGTCTCCAGGGTCTTTGGTGTTCACAGCATGTGGCCCTGATTTCCACAGAGACCTCCTCCCCTCCTGGTTGAATAAACAGGCAGAGGACCAGGGAGTGGCTGCTTGGGGGATAGGGGACATCTATGCTTCTCTTCATTTGCTTCTAGGTCAAGAACTTCTCAGATGTCCACCCTGACTATGGGGCCCGCATCCAGGCTCTTTTGGACAAATACAACACTGAGAAGCGCAAGGTGAGGTGTAGAGTGCATGCGCTGGGTTAGATGAGATATGAGTGGTCTCCACTTAGCATCGTTGTCTGCTAAAAGTAAAGATTTCTGAAGCAGGTATCCAGAAACTCACTTGAGCTCTAAAAAGAACTCAGATGCAAAACACACTTTTCCTTTCTTTGCAATTTACTTTTATTCAGTATGGAATGATCCCATTCATTGTGAGTCCTTAGTACACAAACACACACACACACACACACACACACAACACACCCCATTACCCTGTGCTCCAAATGGGGTGAAACACTTCCAAGTGGGTAAACTCAGAATTACTATCTCCATTTGGGCATCAGCTAAAGT
Organism: Ctenomys sociabilis; assembly: GCA_004027165.1. Classification (NCBI taxonomy): domain Eukaryota; kingdom Metazoa; phylum Chordata; class Mammalia; order Rodentia; family Ctenomyidae; genus Ctenomys; species Ctenomys sociabilis. Next base: position 41,160 of record PVKA01012544.1, on the reverse strand, counting down.
GAAGACAAGTGTCACACGTCCGCTGTCTCTGAGGAGGAGTTCATTAAACTGCTGGCCTTGCTCTTTTCACACAGAACGCGATCCACACCTTTGTGCAAGCCGAATCTCACTTGGCTGCAAAGGAGAAGGCTCACCTGTGAGGCTCCTTGGCCGGGAGGCGACTCCAAGCTTCGTGCTCTCCTGTCAGTCACCTGCTTGTGGCTGGGCAGAAACTTCTCCCAAGCCGCATGCGCAAGTGCAAGCTAATGTCTTTGAAATGATGATCCAGACACTTATAGCAAATAATGTAACAATGGCTTCCAATGCTGGTTCCCCATGGGAAAATAAAGGCTAGGGCTACCGGTCGCTAAACAGAAGCATGGGTTTGCATCTGGCAGTGTAACATGACTAGAACTGGGGATGTAGCTCAGTATCGAAGGAAATGAAATGACTAGAAGATTCTAGTCAGAAACATGATTTGTTCAGGAGGTAAAAAAAAAGTCTTACTGAAATTAGTATGTTTATGTATGACCTCATGACCTACTCTATAGAAATATGGTTATAATTATATAGTGTGAAAAGACAAAGATGTTCCACCCAGAGAATTATATTTTTCTAAGATCCTTCTAGAAAAAGCACACTTAATGCATCAGTGTCTCCAGGAAATAAGTTTTAACACGTAATTCTTATTGGTAATTGATCAGATTCGCTTTATTTTTCACTTGAAATTACATTTATGCTAATATTGCCTTGATTTTATAGCAGGTTGACTTGTAATTGCTTACATTTTTACAATAAACTAATCTGTATATAAGAATATAAAAGATGGTATTTGATCTCTTTTGACTCTGTATGTCATTTGAAAACTACCACTAGGTAATTTGGACATCATCTTTCTTCATATGAAAACTAAAATGGTAAGGGAATGGCATTCCTTGTTTAAATCAATAGTCTTGGAACAAACTTCTGGGTGCCTGGGAACATAACCAAGTTCCTGACTTTGAAAATCACTTAGATCTCTTGCCCATAAGTGGACAATGATGAATTTTTAAAATAAGGACTCAGAAGTACTACTTATTATTTTTATTTTGTTGTATTTTTAAACTCATATTTGCTTATCAGGCTTACAAATCAAGTAAGATTTTAAGTATGGATTCTCATTATCAAATAAAAGCTTGGTTCTCTTGAAAAATTTTATTCTTTTCATCTTAAAAGCCAATTTGTATTGATTTTCCTGAGTTTTCTGAGATGCGGGCTTCAGAAAACCACCTGTCCATCAGCAGATGGGGGCAAATGCTCTTTTGCTCCCCCATCTTCACTTCCTTTCAAACTCTTCTGCCTTAGTTTCTCAAGCAACTTTGAAACTGTTCTGTTTTAAGACACAGACAATAAATCTAGCTGTACCCAAAGGTAAATGCCACCAACACGTCAGCTTTCCTGTGGTCATCTCTTTAGAGGTGTACAGCTGTAGATGAAATCTTAAGAACTGATGTAATTTGAAAAGGGGGAGAGTGGTTATTTGATTCTGGTTATACACATAAAGACATATTTTTTTGAAGTCAATTTCTGCTTTATTCTGTTTTGTAGTCTAAAAATAAGTTGGTAGTTAAAACCACGTGAATCTAACAGACTCTCCAGGAGGAAACGGCTGACAACCGAGAGGCTCCGCAGCTCTGCCCTGGAGACCAGGCACTGTGATTTTTGAAGTTAAGCAGTAATGAGTTTAACGTCCCTCGTGCAGGCTTTCCTTCCTGTCTAATTAAGTTCCTCCCAGGTGACAAAGAGCCACTCCTAAGAGTTTCTGAGAGAAATTTACCAGGAGGAGGAAATGAGAGGCAGTGTGTTACGGCGACGTAGACCCAGAGAGGCCTGGACTCAAGACCAAGGCTTGTGTTTCCTACCCGTGGGGACTTGAGCAGATTGCCTCATGCCTTGGGCATTCCTTCCTTCATCGGCCAGTGCTTGTTCTTCTCCCCCTACAGCTGTGTGACGATCATTCACCTTATTTGACTCTGGCCTTGTCTTTGTGGTTCAGCCCTCCTAGTGCCATACCTTGGTCACCTGCTGCTCAGTAGCAGATTTCTTCGTAACTCGGTGGTTTAAGGCAGTAGTCACGTATCTCTCTTGCATTGAAGTTGGCTGGGGTTGACTAGGCTGACCTAGGCTGGGGGCACCTTGGTGGCCTGGCTGGGACAGCTCTGTGTACATGCCTGTCACTTTCCTGGGGCCCACGGTGAGTGGAGAAGTGTTAAGGATGTGATCCCGCTTGTACAAATGCTTGTCAAGCCTTTGCTCACATCATTTGCACTGATAGTTCACTGGTCAAAACAAGTCTTATGCATAAGGTAAAAGGTAGAGGGTGAGAAAATATATACTGCCCATGGAGATTGTGCATATCTATGTGTGTGTGTGTGATTGAAATATGTAGTGAATGTTTACATTTGAAGAATATTATTACAGTAAGAGACATATTGCTGTTAGTTCCCCTTTGCTGTGAACACATTTATGCCATTGTTCTCGCCACCTTCTGAAGCAGTTCTAAAGTCTGCTTTCATGAGTGCCCTTCATGGTGCCTGCTCTGATGTCCCAAGCTGATTTAAAGTCTTCACCTTGCTTGGTCATCTTAACTTTGAGAAAGAGCCAGGAGTCACACAGAGCCAGATCCCAGAAATGGGGCGCATAGGGACACACACGACCACGCCTGCCTTCCCATTAGATGGCCTCAGGAAAGAGGACTTCTGGAACTGCTTTTAGAAAGTAGGAACTGGGATGACCAGTGGTGGAGGTGTTCGGGGTGGGGCACATTTTGAGGGGGATTAGTGACAATGTCCCTTACTATAATTTTTTTTTAATCACAACTATATGGTATTTTTTTGGTCAGCTTCTATATCTGAATCATAATCTTCTATAGTCCTTCCCTCCATCAGTTCTTCAGTGCTCCGGGGACCTTCAATCCCATGACCTTACCGCTTGCTCCCAGCTGATCACTCTCTTGTGCCTTGTTTCCCATCTTCCCCTGTTCTTATTTTATCCGACGCAGAGCAGCTTCCGCATTTGCACCGCTTTACCCTGCTGCCCTCGCTCACATTGTGTCTTCTGTCTCCGCTGCACCCATCTTCTCAGCATGAAAACCTACCCTTGTGGTTTTTGTCTAGATGAGTTCCAAGAGCCTCGAATACCCATGGGCAGGGTCTTTCGACGCTGGCTGGGTGACACTGGTGCTGCAGCTGGCTCACTGTCCCGGCAGGTCCCTGGGGTATGACCTGGGTGGGTGTGTCTCCCTCTCTGGCTCTGCCTTTGTCTCTCGTTTCCTGGCCACCACGAAGTGAGCAGTTTCCCTCCACCCAGCCCCTTCCGCCAGGCCCTTCCTGCCTTGGACGCAGCCATCCAGACACTAACAACACAAGCTGGAATAGATCTGGCTTCCTTCAGGCTGCAGGTGTTGCGCCTCCTGTCTCAGCAACAGGGAATGCACGACCAACACAAGCAGCTTCTGACTGTTTAGGTAGCCTTCATTTCTGGAGACTAGGCTGATGCTGTACCCTGGGGAGCACTGGGCCAGTTCCTGCTACCTCCTGGACCTGAGGCTGTCAGCTCCATTCAGTGTTGTTCTTGCATTTCTGTGCTTTGATTCTGGTTTTGGTTTTTCATACAATCCAGGATGTTTTCAGGTTTGGAATGTCTACCCCTTCCCTGGCCATCTGAGCAGAGAAGCACCATGTTTAAGGGGCTGGATCAAAGCTCACGGTCAGCTTGAAAAAAAAGAGATTGTTCGTGAAGTTGAACATCACTGGCAGGTGGGGAAATCGGAGGGCTTGGGGAAAGAACTGGGCAGTGAAGGTTAGCTGGACCCAGAAGGGCAGGGGAATGGGTGGCAGGCCACGCCGGACCCGGCCACTGCGCTCTGCCTGAGCAGGCGCTTCAGTATGCTGAGCTGTCTGGCCAGCCCTATTGTATGTTTTTTGTAGTGCTGGGGATTAAACGCAGGACCTGGAGCATGTGGGACAAGTGCTGTCCTGCTGGGCTACTCCCCCTGGGCTCCAGCTAACCCAAGAATGGGCTTTTAGGTTAAACTTCTGTTTACTTTATTAAAATCTGCTGGGTTCATGGCTGCCAGAAAAGCAGAGTAGGGAAGAGTGTCACAGAAGAAAGAGCATGGGACTGTGTATAGTATGCAGTGTCACCCCTCTGCGACCACCCTGACACACACAAAGGTGTGCCAGACAGGTCACAGTGAATGGTCACAGCTGCTAGGTTGTCCAGGCTGGGGCTGAACTTGCAATCTTCCTGCTTTATCTTCTCATGCCTGGCTTCCAATCCCAGTTCTTTTTTTTAAAGGCTATCAAGCTGTTTTCTAGATTGCCCTTGCTGTCCCAGGCTTATCCTGAACGGAGAAATACAGAGACAGTTAAATATGTTAAATATTTTATTCACATTGTTTACAAACTCAATCCACCTGGAAAACATGAGTCCAAAAATGGATTGTTTTACAGTAATTCACATTTTTTTCTTTCTTTTTGAAAAAAAAAAGTCTGTAGCTTGCATTGTGGTTCAGTGCCTCAGCACTTGGTGGTCAGTTCTGGTAAAGTCCGAGGCCCAGAGCCAGGCCATTGGGTGTAAGTCACGCCTTACGTACCAGTGAATGGTGAGGAAATGTCCGTGTAGACTTTAACCTGTGACCATTCAGTGGGTAAGTTCACTTTTGCTATCTTATGTCAAGGAAGTGTGTTTTAGAACTTGAGTACTTATTTTGGAAGAAGACAAAAGAAACTCACAGGTTGTTGACCTTGCCAGTTCTATAAAGGTTTAATGTTGGCCTCAGACAGAAGCAATAAATTGTGATTTCATCCTGTGGGTGGCTGGACTCACAGAAATAGCAGTGGATTGAAAATTATTGTGCTTGCCTGTTGACTGACTGTGTGTGTCTGATGCTATAGACAACAGCTGAGTCCAAACGTAAGGCTGTGATGCAGAGAAATTTTACCAGCACATTTGTACTTTAAAAAAATATCCATCAATGAAGAGGGAAAATAATCTTGGTGTCAGTTAATGATGTGATTAATTTTAAGTATGTAAGTCCCCAAGAGTGGCCTTGGGAATTTTGCTGACGGGTCAAAAAGATATGATTAAGAAACTTACTATTAACCTATGCAGAATCCAATTATGTCCAGAGTGGACATGTTCATATTAAGAAAGTTTTCTATGGAATTTTATTTTCATGATTTAAAATCTGAAGCATACATGTCTTCTATGTCACTCTCTGCTGCTATAAGCTGGACACCAATCATGAGTTGATTTCTCTTTTCTCTCTGAGTTGCGTAGTTAACCACGGGACAATGTTGGAAGCCTAGATAGGAGTGTTAGGTGTGTCCCTAGGGACAGAATTAGGCCTTTTCTGTGAGCAACACCAATGCCATTGTGGCTCTGCCATTTTTGATTAGGGAAATAATATTAGATTAGTGTACCAGAAAAAGTCATCTCTTCCTCTCCTGAGGGAGGGTGAGATTTTCGGAAGGGCTGTAGCTGTCACCCCAAGTAGACAACAATTGAGTCCAAAGGTAAGCTGAGATGTAGAACAATTTTATCAACATATTTGTAGGTTTAAAAAAAAAAAAAAAAAGAGCTTCAAATGTCTGTGGCAGTTTGATTATTGTCAGAGACAGTAATCCAGAAAAGGCAAGAGGTGCTTGGACCTGATCATAGCTTGTCTTCCTGCCAGCCGTGTGCATTTTTTCCAAATTTATACACTAACCGTCGGTCAACCCGCTCCAGAATTCCTGTTTTATAGTAATATCTGTGAAAGCAAACAGAGGAAAAGTTTGGGGAGGGTTTGTATCCCAGGAAAGCAACAGAAACTAAACACTCCCTCATTCCTGTCAGGTGAGGAGGCTAGTCTCTGAAAACTTTGGTATTTTCACACCTTGTTATCAATTTACACTTAAAACCTTTGCCACACATGTTGAGGGTTGAACCTCACCTAATTGGTTCATTGTGTGTGTGTGTGTGTGTGTGTGTGTGTGTGTGAGAGAGAGAGAGAGAGAGAGAGAGAGAGAGAGAGAGAGAGAGATGGCCTGGATTCAGGTTGGGGAATAGTGCCAGGCCAGGAAGGTACAGGAGTGTTAGTTTCCAAGCCATAATCCTGCCTGTAACGAAGAACCCTAGCTCTGTCTCACAATCTTTCCATTATGGAATAAAAACTGCAGATAGTGTGGTGTGCTACAGCTGCCTGTTTTATGTAACTCGCTTTTGAAGACTTGCAGTATGTTCTGCTGTTCACTTACCTCAGAGCTCTGCTCAGCTTCTCGTAGGTCATCCTGTCATTTTTCTTCCTTTGTCCCCACATCTTTGCCAGGGCTTCTGATTTAACCACCCGAAAAATACCTTGTTCCCTGTCTTCCCATTCCAGAATGCCACAGTTTTCTTCGGGAGATAGGAGCAAGTCTCGAACAAATTCCCATAGATGAGAGCTTTGGAGGCCTTTCAAGAAGGAGAACAAAGTTAGCTACTTAAATCTTAAAGCTAACTCCTTAGTGGAGCTATTTCTCCTTGTGTGCCTGACAGCTTCTCCTGCGAACCTTCTGGCCAGTCCGATCTGTGTCCTCCAATAGCAACCGCAAGACACATCCAGAGACATCACATTGACCCTGGCCGCTAGCACTGTGGCCCACGGGTGCTCTCAGTGAACTATGGGTTACTTTTTATGCAGTGAAGGAAACAACAGTCAGGCGATCTTTTCCTTCCCAAAAGGCATTGCGCCTGGACTGAGATCCATCAGGCACACCTGCCCTGCCCTTGTTCCATTGGAATATGTGGCTAAGGCTGGGCCGGAGACAACTGTCTGTGGTTGGGTCCTCAATTTGCTTATTCCCTGCTCTGGAACTGTAATCTCTCCAGTTACTTTTGCTGATGTGAAGTGGGCTGATAGGAGAACTCATGTCACAGGGTAGGGTGGAAGAGTTAATGATTTAATACCTATCAGGCTGTTATAACCATGCCTAGTATGTAGCGCTCATTTTCCTTACATACATTGGTGAAAAGGTAGTTTGACTTTACTCTGGGTAGGTCCAAGGGTGGGGAAAAGCTCATAGGATTGCCAGTGTCTGGCATTTTCTTTGCTGTTCTCCTCTGAGTACTTCAATGAGAAAGACCCATCAATGACCAGGAAGAATAAAACCCTCACTGAGAAATACAAAATGCTTAGAATTTTTCTTTACTTTTTCACTTTTTAAAAGGTCATGTCCAAGTGAAAAGAAATAAACCTGACTTGGATACCATGCCCGGAAGCAACTGTGATTTCTCTACTACCCTCCTTGGGAATCACTGGCCATACACATTTAGTTTCAAAGTGTCCTTGTCTTGGGAAAGGTTTGAAGTAGTTAGAGTGAAACCTGCTCCCTCTGCACTTACTTGTCCGACTGTGACTCTGACAATCTTGACTTTTGATGCCGCTCGCTTTCAAGCAGTTGGAATCAGCATCTGAAACAGCCATACCAGTGGAAAGGGTCACAGAGGCCCCACACACCCCAAATCGCACATGAACGAGCAGATGCACTTTGCCTGCCTTTGTGTAGAGGACCCTGTGCTGGGCACTTTGTGGGTTATTAGATGAGACAAAGAGGCCTTTGGAGAAAGGTTACGCTCTGCTGAGGGACCTGTCAGTCTGGATGCTGGGGCACAAGAGTGACTGCAACAAGCGTGGTCCCTGCTTGCTGGAACCGAAGGAAAACCACGAAGAAAGCAGGCAGGCTGCACACTGCTTGAGACGCTATGGAGGAGACGGAACTGCATGGAGGAGGCGTGCTGTCCTGCGCAGGGGACGTGTCCTGAGGGGTAAAGATGGAGGGGAGAAAAGGGGCCCAGGCAGGAGGGGCAGCGAGTGCAGCCCACCATGGAGAGAATGCCTGGGGGGACGGTGAGCCACCTGCCCAGCCAGAGTGGCTATGGGGTATGGCCATGCAGGGAAGTCCCCAGAGGCCCCGGGGAAGCCTGGGGACTTTTATTTTATTTTATTTTTTAATTTTATTGAAGTACAGATATCAATGAGACCCTTTTAAGACACCTTAACAGGATGGATTCGATAAATTAATGCATTGCAAACTGTTTTCATAATGTTTTGGTATCGTACAAGGTGCATACCTTATATTATACTTACAGACATTATTATAGCAGATGTCTCTTATCAGTAAATTAAGAGTGTAGCTGTTTACATATCTTATTTTTTAATACCTGAATTATATCCAAGATTCAATAATTAATACTTTCTACCTTGTTATTTTCCTAGTGGTTGTCTGTAGTACTAGAAGCCGACATAATATCCTGTCCAACCACCATTAGTGCAAATCTTGCCTCTCATAGAATTATGTGGAAGCACAGCGTTATCTAACCCAACTGTACTGTTCATACACACACCTCATGATTCTTCCTTTCTATACCCCTTCCTTTGTCTACACCTGTCAAAGATGGGCACTCCACTGTCACTCAACCAATTTAGGTGCCTGAACTCAACGACACAATCCAACACTTGGAAACCTGGGGACTTTATATCAGAACGTGAAGATCTCTCAGGTTACTGTGTGGAGAACAGATTGGAAAGGACACAGACAAAAGTAAAGACAAGAAGCTTCTAAGGGATAAAAAGCAAGTCATTAAGTCAGTGTTAAGTTATATAACTCAAGTATGACATCCTGCCACAGCACAGTCCTCAAACAGCACATGAGGTTTTTAAGGGGAGTGCTGGATCTGCCCTGCCGTGCCCACGCCAAGTCTCTGACTCTTCCCTTCTCTCACTCGGTTTGCTCCAGACGTCTTGGCCTCTGGCCTCTTAAGCGCATCCCACCTCAGGGCTTTCACATTTGTTCTTCCCTTCACCCACCAGCACTTTCCTTGGACCTCGGAGTTCAGACTCTCGTCTCGCACCTGGATCAAAATCCCCTTTCGGTGGGGCATTTTCTGACAACCCAAGTTGTCACCCACGTGCATCCCCAGGGGCCGCATTCCAGGTCCACTTCCCTTACTGCCTTAATCGCCTTCGAGCATGCCCTGAGGCCTGTGTGTAGCCCACTGCCTGCCAGTGCCTGCTGGAGAGCAGGGCTTTGTGCTTGTGGGTGTGTCCCTAGCACCTAGCACAGGACTGGGCACAGAGTGGGCGCCCGTAAGTGCCACTGGACGGCCACTGACCATATCTGCTGTGCAGTGCAGTACGAACACCGCAACACATGAATCAATTTAACATCAAGGGAAGGGCTAGCATCACACGCTCCACACTGTTGCCAGGGTGACCGGTCTCAGTGTCACTGTGTCATGTCACTCCCTGCTGAACATCCTGCAGAGGTCCCAGGATGAAGGTGGCCATGTTAATTGGACCTTTCACCAACAGGAGCTCACCCAGATCTCCAAAATCCTATCCTTTTTGCTCCCTGACTTTTGTCCTTGTAGGTAGGACAGCCCCAGTGAGGTATGGCTTTCTCCTGCCCCAGGACAGGCTTTCCAACCACCATTTCTACACAAGAACTTTCCCTGAGCTCTTCTCATAAGAGCTCTTCTATGCAGGCGGCCCTCCCTGAACTTGGCCTCCAGGTTAGATCCCTTCAGTGCCTGTGTGTCCTAGTATCAAAGCATCAGTTCCACTCTTAGGGACCATGTGAAGCCTTGAGATTTTTATATCAAGAGGTAGAGAGCAAAGATCCACATTTGAAAATGATCCGTCCATAGCTACCATATGGAACACAGATTGGCAGGGACATAAGTGAAATTAAAGACTATCCAAGTAAAGTAAAGATCCACCTTGTCTCTATTTCTCTATTAACAGGTTAGATTTATGGAACATTTACCGAGGGCCAGGGGCTTGGTAAATGCTGCCCACATGTCACCTTCACTCCTGCAATTGCTCTGTGTGATACTATCAAGATTTCATTTTATCCAGGAAGCTGAAGTCCTGGATGGAGAATTTAAAAACTTTATCCAGTTGTTAAAGTCAGGACCTGAGAATTCCCATTCCAAACCCAGTGCTCACAGTTTCTGTTTCTTGTGTTTTCATAGTAAATGCTCCCACAGGTGTTGAATGAATACTCGTTAGCTAGGATTTGTTACACATTGCCACTCATGGTCTCAGCCACCCCGTGACTTATGTCTATTCCTATTGCCAGACCTCTCTGTTATTCTGACTTAATATTTCCAGAAGAGAGAAAAAAAAAAAAAGGAGTTATCCGGATAAACAAAGCTGAATTACTGATTGTGAATAGCTAGCAAGATTTCTCTAAAATGCTAAAGTGGCCAGAAGAGTAGGAAAAAAATCGCCCTTCTGATTTTTGTGATTTGGGTGTATTTCAGCTGAGGGACATTTTTCTGATGATGGATAAACATAGTTGCAGGTCAGCGAGAGGTTTGCCCAGAGGTGGTAGGAGCCTTGGGGGTGGGCTTTGGCCTGGATCGTCCTATTTTGTTTCTGTGGTGACTTTGGAAACACTCGAGGGGTGATTAGATTCAAGGTCTTGCTTGGCTAGTGGTGGCAGTGGTGGTGGGGACAGAGCATAGGTAGAGGGGCTCAGGTGGGCACGGCCAGGCTAATGTGGAGGGCTCCCAATCAAGCCCTTGGCAACATCAGCTGGTGGGGCTTCAGCCGCTCCTTAAGCCCAGTTAATTCCTCCACAAACACCAGTGGTGATGCTGGTTTGGCTCATTCTGTCTCAGTCTTCATCTTAATCACATCCCCGCAGCTGGGCTGTGCCTGGCATGGGCCGAGTGCAGGCCTGGTCTGGACTTTCGCTGTCTAGTGCATGTGGATGGGTTTCATTGGCCTTGAGTTTAGAAACTTAACTGTGGCCAAAGCCTCTGTTCTTTCTTGGAGATGGAAATCAATAGTCCAGTGTCCTCCAGAAGCTGGGGTGGGGGCCTGAGGGCAGGCTTTCCAAGTCAAACCCATTGATCCACGGCTCTCATGGTCCAGGCATAGTGGCCACACCCTGTGCCAGGATGGAGCAGGGATGCTCTGAGCCTCAGAGGCATGAGGTGTAGCAGCCAAGCCCGAGCTGCAGCCTCTGTCCTGGGGTGGGGTGCACCCTGCCCTGTGTTTCTGTAGCAGAGGGGCTGTAGAACAGGGCTGCGAGAAGACACAGTGGGGAAGGGCTCGTTTGCTTTCTTTGGTCAGGTCTGAAGGTTTGCTGGGCCTTGACACCTTTAGTGGGCACTAGGTTGGAAATCATTGCATTTGGAATCATTGTTAAACTGGGCCCAGCTGTAGAGGAGTCCCTGGACCTTCGGTCCCTACTGGATGGTGGGAAGCAGACTGAACTGAAGGGCCTACCAGCTTGTGTGCATATGTGTGTGTGTGTGCACGTGTGTGTGTGTATGGATACATAGCTCCATGTATAAGAGCAGAGGTGTTGGGAAGGCACTTTGGAATCCCAGCTCTAAATCGGCTCACAAGTTACCATAGCCCTGGTTTCTAGAGATGCAAATGGAAATAACTAAGACCTGATGGGGTGAGGGGGAGGATTGAATGGGCTTAAGTATGCAGGATGCTTACTACATACAGCTCTCTGTCTAGTACATGGTAAGTGCTTCATAAACAGCAATGAAGCCGGGTACGGTGAGACATGCCTATAAGCCCTGCTCTGTGGGAGGCTGAGGCAGCAAGGTGATGCGGCTGGGTCTAGTGGGCAAGGCTGACTCAGAGCAAAACAAAGAGGCCTGAAGACATAACTCAGTAATGGAGCAAATACCTGACATGCATGAGGCCCTGGGTTCAACCTCCTGTACTGTACTATAAAAAATATAACAAGGACTATTAATGTTCACTCAAGGGTCCAAAGGGATATTTCCAGTGTCCCAGGTGCTTCTTCTCCTTGGTCAGGGCTTAGCTCTGGTTGTCCTGACAGCATTGAAAGGAAGCCTCTCATTTTGGAATCAGGGATATCTAAGACTATAACACCACCTGGGCCAGAGGTTTTCTGGCCCTATGTCCTGCCTTTCCTAGAACAGGATCAAAGTATCAGAGTGTCACCTGCATACCTATCCTTGTGCCACCCAACCAGGCAGTAAGATTTCTGTTTTCAGGCAGCAAGATCACCAGGATCCGTGGGTGAGCCACACACGGGCTCCTCAGGGGCAAGCCATGGTGTCTTGGCCATGGAGACTGAGGGTGAAACATGGTGGGAGCTGCGAGGCTGGCGGGCTCAACAGACACCTTACCCAAGAGTGTATTCTACAGGTTGTGCCTCACGTGATTGGAGCACACAGGGCAGAGCTGAAAGCAGCAGCCATTGGCAGAAGCCTGGCTGTCAGCTGTGTGTTTTTAAGAGACTCTGACCTGGAGCTCTTGTCCCACCACCTCCACCTCCAGATGCTTCTTTCTGTCTCTTTCTTATCACCAGCCTGGACCACTATCTCACCATCCTGGGCAGGAGCCCTCTGGCTGACTCCCCCTCCCTCACACAGCAGCCGGAGAGGTCCTCAGAGGTAGAGGGCTCTGAGCACATCCACGCTCATAGCTTTTCAGCAGCACACCCGCCTCCATCTCGTTCTCTGTCTGCTGGTTTCACCGATGCTCTACCAGCACCATCCCAGAGGTCTAGAGATTCCTGTGGTGGTGGAATCGGGGCAGCTGAGTCATCCCATATGGCAGTCACTAGCCACTTGTGGCCACTGAGCCTTTAAAAATGTGGTCAGTCCTACCTAGGAGCTTCATTTTAATATTTAATTTTAACCAGCTTAAGTAGTCACACATGGGTAGTGGTAGTCATACTGGGTAACTTAATGGATTCGCTGGCCTTCTTGGGTTTATTTTTAAGGACCAAGATTTATCCATGGATCATTGCTTCTGAGTTTGCCTTTCTCTCTCACCTCTCCTGTCCTTTTTTCCATGTGGTTCCATTTGGCTTTTTTTGTGTGCCATACCTCCAAAAACAAAGCCCCACAACTTTTGTTCTTCAGGACTCACATGACCGGAACCCTTACTTGATGGCTTTGGGTTTCAGGGAGAGAAGAAACAGCTCACCAGGAATGGCCTCCCTGTGTCTGCCCCACTGGCTGGCTCTTCTCAGAGGCTTTGGAAATTGCATGTCCTAGCCTTGCTTGATAGATGCATGAGCTGAAAGTAAAGTCTGTGGAGGAAATGAGGCCGCCCGGGACCCCATTCCATCTTGGCAGCTGGGTGAGGGCCTGTGAATTGCACTTATAGGCTAAGAGTGCTGATAATCCTCCTCTTTAAAAAGTTGGAAGCCCCAGATTCTCTTTCCGAAACCACCATCTCCAAAGTGAAATAGGAAGAGCTAATCTCCCTGTGGAATGGAGGGTCACCAAGGCCATTTGAGATCCTGCATTGTCGTATAATTAGACACTTGGCCTACTGAGAAATGTTTAGTATTATGGCTAACGGGTACCAGTTCGTGGAGCCCCTGCCCCTTGTCATCTACCAGCCGTCCTCTGTCATAACTTCTTGAGCTCACCACAGCCCAGCAGGCTCCCACTATTCCACGGATAGGAAAATGGAGTCTTGGGAGGATAGGTACTTCACGGCCCCAGATGTGTTCCACAGAGCCACACGGCTCTTTTCACACTCACAAAAACTTCTCCCTATCCTCTTCTCCATGTTTTTGTTCATGAATCTTCCAGTGTAGTGGTAAAAGCAAGACTAAGCCTCTGTGCCCAACAGTAGCCCTGGCATAGGCTGCTGCAGCTGGAACTTGATTACTTACAATCTCTGATGGAAGCCTTGGTCTCTTCAGTGTCATTGAAAAAGGAGTAACCTGGGAAAGAGAAAGAAAGACGTTAACCATATCATGTGTAATGGCCAGGCCAGGAAAGGAGATGTGGGTGGAGAAGGGAGGGCAACTGTTTCCTATGAGTGGTGGTTTTATTTTAGGAGGAAACTTGGAGACTCTGGTCTTTGTAGAGCTACCCTGAAGCCACCCTCTGGAGTTGACAGTCTCCTTGTTCTGAAAGGTCACTTGGAAAGAGCAGCTGGAGCCAAGTACCCTGCAGCCTCTGTAGATCTTCCAGGGAGCTCTGGGGGGTGAGAACTGGCTGGGGCCTGGAGGGCTGGGCTCTGTGTTGGGCTGGGCCACTGATCACTGTGTGACCTTTGCCAGTTGCTTGATCTCTGGGCTCACTGATTATCCTCAGCGGCAACATAAGGCAAAATGCCCTTCAAACCCCTTTCAGTTTAGAGCCTGTGTGATCTCTCATCTGGGATTTTAATCTCTTGAGATAATCCCTGTTATGTGCTGGTGAACGAGGAGAATGGGCATAAGAGGCTGAAAGGAGCATGAAACTCTCTATGAATGCCAAGTTTACTGAGTGTTGGGAAGACAGCAACCCTGGCTCCTCACTCTGTAGAATGGGGTGAGATAGGCCTGCATTAGCAGTTTGAGACCATGTTTTCAGGTAGTGGGTTAGATCAAAGGTCACTTGCTTCCTAACTTTGTGTCCACCATGAGAACTGATTGATCTTGATGGAGGAGAAGGGAGGGGGGCACACTTGCCATGGCTTCCTGCTGTCGCCAGGTTCTCCCTGGCTCTGTTGCAGGACACCTTGGTAGACTCTGCTGAAAGAGCTGAGCAGAGCAGGATGTGGGACACACAAGGGACTCGTCCCTCTTTTGGGCTGTGGAGGCCGCCCTCTGCCTTCACCAGCTCCATTAACTTCTCTGGCCAACGACCCGGGCCCTTGTATCCCACAGCATGGCCTCTAGACCCAGATGGTCCTCTACCTCCTATGCAGGAAAACTCCCTTGCTCCTTGCCCTATACTGATAGAGCCTTACTGCATGGAGTCATGCCAGGTGTAACCTAAATGATTATTTATAGTATAACTTATTGTCCAAATGGAGACACTTTTGAGAATGAAAGACAATGCTACTAATAATTATTTCAGATGAAAACATGTTCTGGGCAAGTTGGGAGAGGGTGAACTTTCATTGTGGTAACACCTACAGAGATCTGCCTGGGGAGCATTAAAGGAAGAATGTCAGATTGGAGCAGGTTGGGAGCAGATGCTTCTGCAGCTCAACACACAGCTCTCCTTGCCTAGAGAGTGCCCCAGGGGCCACCACTGGAGGTGGCGCCTGTGACTTTAGAGAATCCCAAGAACAAGAAGAGCTGAGTGTGGTCTATTAGAACAATCAATTTTTAGGTTGTTCATTTTGCAGAGTCCCTGAGCTAATGGGGATCAGGGACAGGTATTTTCTGATACGACAATTGCCAGGGAAAGCAGGTGCCCAGCCCCCAACACAGGAGTGCCTGGAGACCAACTTGTGTTCTTGACATTGGGCCAAGCAGGTGGTGCCAAGCCGTGGTCTCCAGGAAGGGCTGTGTCTCTCCCCATGGCCCTGGGCTTCTGCCAGAGCCTTCCCTTGAGAGGTCTCTAATGGAGCCCTGAGCTTCTCCGTCTAGAGCTGCTGTGACACATTCAGTCTGGTCCCCTACTGGGGGGTGGGGCATACTCTAAGCAAAGGCCACTGTGGCTTGCTCCTTCCCAGGCCAAGTAGTGTCCACAGCCTCCATAGGCAGCCTTCTTGCCCTCAGGTACTTACGATAAGAAGCAATAAAAGAAAATTTAAAAATGGCAGCTGGAAAATCCTCCGTGGATTTTCTGTCCAAACAAGAATCCCCGCTATGGCCTTCCTGGTAAGCAGGAGCTATTGATTGATTGGCTCTTTCCCCTGGGAGTGAACTTCTATCTTTTGTGTCTTCTGAAGTAGCCTTTCCAAAAGCAGGTACCAACTTTTAGACAGATCCTTCTCGAGAGAGCTGCAATGGATGCTGGATTTCCTTTAGTTTAAAACATTCCCACCTCTTTTTTTTTTGCGGAATTGGGGATTGAACTCAGGCCCTTGCACTTGCCAGGCAAGCGCTTATTCCACTGAGCCATCTCCCCAGCCCCATTCCCACCTCTTATTTGCAGAAGTGATGATGGAAACAGCTGCCATTTATAGCATTTACATTATTAACTGCTGCACTATGAATATTTTATGACATCCTTTTGAAAGCCGTGCAGGAGCGGCATAGCAGGGGGCAGATGAAGCTGGCCACAGGGAATGAGAGGGGGAAGCATCTCGCAAGGTCCTGGAGATGGCAAAGGGGGTCCTCCTGAACTCCAAGCCCTTGCTTCATACCCCGTATGTGGGCGCAGTGCAAGCTGGAAAGTCACGTAAGCACTTAGGTCATCAATTCCCTTGACCGTGACCTCACTCAGAGGGACACTGAAGCTCTTGGGCCACCTCTCTGCCTTCCCTCAGATCCTTCACCATTAGGCATGTGACAGAAAATACTAATTGTCCAGTCTCCTCTGGACACGGGAAATAACGTACTTAGTTTTTTCTCCTTCTGTTTAATGACAGAATAAAGCATGAAGTTTTTCTTTTTTTGTTCTCCAAAATGTATTTGTGAATACCTTGCATCATTCTGCTGCTCTCAGTATGGTGTCTCTACTATAGTTCTATAGTTTCAGTTTTTATTTTTATTTTGGTGGTACCAGGGATTGAACTCGCCAAGGACCTTGTACTTGCCAGGCAGGTGCTCATTCTACTGAGCTATCTCTCTGGCTCTAGGGTCTTTTTTTTTTTTTTTTTTTTTTTTTTTTTTTTTTTTTTTTTTTTTTTTTTTTTTTTTTTTTTTTTTTTTTTTTTTTTTTTTGTATTTATTTGAAGTGCTCGCTGTGTTTTCGTGTAAGTTGCTCTCCTTATGTGAAATCTCTGCTCTAGTACATTAGAGCTTCCTTTTCTGACATGTTTCGGCTAACGGGAGTGCCAGTGAATGAAGTTTCCTTGAGTAAGGGCCATAGATCAGAAGGGCCTCCCAGGGCCTGTGGTCCTGGGCTCCACCCTCCCCCAGCCCGGCCTCTGCCGCTGACCTTGCGTGCGGATGTTCTGCAGGATGAAGTACAGGTACTCCCCGCAGATGCCCGCTGCCTCAATGAACTCCTCCTGGGTCATGCTGCACAGCTGCAGGCCACTGATGTTGAAGTGGCAGAAGGAGATGCAGTTGGCGTCCAGCTTGTACTGGTCACAGCAGAACTGCAGCCACTCCCAGACATGGCGCTTGGTCCAATACTCGGGGTGGACTGAGGTCCAGTAGGAGTCACAGGCTGCATCCAAGGAGAAAGAGGTGAGCAGAAGTGGTCCCTCAGGGAATCCCCAAAAGAGACCCTGCCTGTGCTCCAGTCCCCCGTGCTCTGGAGGGGTCCAGGCCACCTTCAGAAGACGAGGGGAAAAGAATCCTGCAGACAGACTTGGCAATGAGAAGGGGAAGGAGAGGTGGTGAAAAATAAGCACCTCACTCTGGCCCAGGGAGAAGAAAAACAAAAGGCTCTTCAGTTACTTGGTTGTAGACACAGGGTATTAAGAGCACAAATTTAGGGCTGGGAGATAGCTCAGCGGTATAAGTGCCTGCCTGGCAAGTGCAAGGACCCAGGTTCGATTCCCCAGAACTGTTCATGCAGAATGCTGGGGGTGGTGGTGGTGCACACCTATAATTCCAGTACTAGGGAAGCTGAGACAGGAAGATCACTATGAGATTGAGCTATGTAGCAAGACCCTATAACAGACAGTAAAACAAATAAATAAATAAAATCTAAAAAAGACCGGAAGAGTCAGCTTCTGGGAGAACTACCCACTCGGTTTCCCATCCTGTCCCTCTCTCAGATAGGAGCTTTCTTTCCCTCAATAAATCTATTCTTCTCATTAAAAAAAAAAAAAATTAAAAAAGAAAGAACACAAATTTAGGAACCTAATAGGCTTAGGTTCAAATTGTGATCTGATTGCTCTCCGCTTGGGCAAGGTCTGCAGGCATGTAAGCTTTTGCTGCTTCACCTGTAAAATGGGTAAATGTGACTGACTCACGGAGCTCTTGGGGAATCTGAGATTAACATGCATAGCATGGTGGAAAGAAAATGACCAAGCCATTCAGCGGTCATTAAAGGCCCGCTGTGCCCGGATGGAATCTGAAGCGGGTTTGCTTCTCTGTGCTTAGTGGACAGCTGCCCAAACTGGCTTCCTGTGGGCTGGCGAAATAGCTCAGCGGATTACAGCACCTGCATTCAGGGGCCTAGGGGGAGGTTATATCCCTGGGCCTGCTGTGCCGGCCCTACCCCCGGGGTGCACTGAGATGGCAACTGAGATTGGGTGTGGTGGCTCCTACCTGTAATCCCAGCTCTTGGGAGACTGTAAATAGGCGGATCCCTATGAGCCCAAGTCCGATGTACTAACAAGACCCTGAACACCCTGGAGACGCCTCCCTAAAATACAAAAAAAAAAAAAAAAACCCTAAAAAACAAAAAAAAAGTTGAATTGGCTTCCTGCCTGTGCACGTCCTCGGGCCATCCTGTGCCAGGGCTTGTGCCACGTGGGTGTTCTCTAGAGTCTTTTTGACCTCAGACTGCCATCGCAGGCATCTCTGGAGGAAGGAGCTGTGGGACAGTGGGTTGTATGTGTGCTTGAGCTTTTGAGGATTTTGTGTCTTCCTATCAGGGCTCCTTGTTCCTTTCAAGGACTTGTGCACACTCCTGGACATCCATGCAGACGACGGTGACTGCCACCCTGTCTGGTAGCCTGGGAAGTAGCCATGCCTGACTCAGCGCAAGGACTTGGAGCTCAAACTGCCTGTCTGTGTCTGAAGAAGAAGCTAAAATACAGCAGATACGTTATAGAAGAGATAAGGCACTATGTTCTTGGTCAGATTATTGGGTGTAAATCATCTTTTTTTGGCATGTAAATAATTTTGTGATTGCCATGCTATTTGTCCATCCATCCATCCATCCATCCATCCATCCATCCATCCATCCAATCAATCGATTGATCAATCAGTCATAACTTTTGTTTCCTTGTCTGTGAAATGGGGATAATGACAGCACTTATAGGGTCATTCTACAGATTAAATGAGTTAATAAAGTATAGCAAAGCCTGGAAGAAGTTAGTGCTACGAACAGTATCACTGTACACCTCTTGCATGTGACATGTCAAACTATGCATCATAGTTTCATGCTGGATAAGATCCATTTGGCGCTGTCCCCTGGGAAGTCACTAATGACGATCTTGGGTGTCAAAGAAGACCCTCCTAAGATTCCATGGCCAGTGTGTGACAGAGCTGAGATGTGAACCCAACCTGGACTCAACTGTTACTGTTCTTCCCATCCCATTGTACTGGCCTCAGAGGGTCAGTGTGGGAAAACCTGGAACATGGGAGAGGGGCAGGCGGAGATCTGGTGAGCATGCAAGGGTCTAAGGCAAGGGTTAGAGAACAGAGAGCGGAGCATAGCTCAGGGGACCAGCTCGGGTTGTGTGGGTGACAGGGAGGACCACTTTCTAGTCAGAGCTCACAACAAAGGGCGGTGGTACTATTTCCACTCCTGTACATGCTACATTTGCTGCCACTGTCCCCAATAGAGTGGTGGCACTTCTGAGCCCAGCCAGGAAGTGGGCTTTCTCCTCTGCGGGGGCTGTCACTCACTAACCATGCACTTTATATCACTGTCACCTGTCCTTGTTGACAGCATCTCATTTCTCAAATTCTCTCAATAGCTGTGTCAAATCAACACTGTACCCCAGGGGTGGAAGCCACCCGAGGCCAGGGCCTTTCCAGACATCTCCTTATCCCTTCTAGTGTAGATCTATAGTTGCCAAATATACATAATCAATTTTAAAATTTTAGCTAGAATTTTACATGCATGGAGGTGAGAGAGTCAGTATTCTGCCAGGCTAGAAAAGGCTGGCATTGGAGCCTCTACGTGCTGCAGAGGAGCAGGGCTGCTGAGAGTGAAACCCTGCTCCTGCATCCTGGTTGCTGGCTGGAGCTCCCAGCAGGCCCGTTGCGGGGAGTGCATAGCAGACAGGGCTCCTGTGCAAACACAGCCCTTTCCTGAGTCTGGTCTGTATTTCCATCTACTGATCTCTGGCTTGAGTCAGCCTAAGGGCCTCTGGGCTTTCCTGGCATTCTGATGAGGGATTTTTATGAGCCTTGAAATTCTTCAGCTGCTGGTCCCTGCGCTGGGCCCTGACGAAGATGGCTATCAGCACCCTGCCAGTGGAGGCCATGGCATGTTTCTCTCCAGGGAAAGCTCTGGCCTTCTGTTCCCTTGCCCTCTCCATTCCTACCCCCTTGTTGTTTTCTTTGGCACTGGAAGGGGACCATATTGTTTCTGGAAGCCCAAAAGGGCCATCAGGATTCGGAGAAAGGCGAGTGGGGGTGGTGCTGACACCCGGAAGGTGTCGCTGGCCTGGCTCCCTGCTTCTCTGTGAGGCTCACCACAGAGCAGGCTTTGTGTGCGGCTTGGGCCTGGAGCAGATCTGGGGCCGGGGCCAAGGGGCCGCTGGCTCCTCTCATCCCCAAAGCCCTTGCCACAGCTCTCAGAGCTGAGGGGAGAAAGGCTTGCTCTCAGGGACACAGAGAGACGGCTACAAGAGCCAGCACCCATGGATGGCTTTTGGTGAGGTGCTTGGTGGCCCATCCTCAGGCAGAGGAGGATTGCTGGGCTCACAGAGGTGAGGAGGCCCTTCATCCATCCTCCCTTCCTCATCTCTCCCCACTTCCCTCTCAGGTTTCTCCACAGCTCAGTCTTTCCACAGTGCTTCTTTTTTCCCTTTGCTGTCTCCTGAGTAATTCTTCCTTCCCCTGCAACTTCTCCACTTACTTGCCCTCTCAGAGAGTTTTCTCCTCAGGCACCATATTGGAAGATCTGGAAGGATTCACAGTGCCTGCTTCCCCAGACCTTGAGCTCTGCTCCCTCTGAGCAAGCAGAGCTAAACCCCTGGTCCAGCCCACCACACTGCTCAGGAGTGGTTATTACCTCCATTTTACAGGTGAGGAAATTTTTTTTTTTTGGTGGATCCAGGTATTGAACTCAGGCCCTTGCACTTTCCAGGGAAGTGCTTATTCCACTGAACCATCTCCCTGGCCCACAGGTGAGGAAATTGAAGTTCTTGGATCTTATGCAACCCCCTAAGATCCCAGAGGTGGTCAGTAAAGGTGGTAGGCCCACATCAACTTTTGTCTTTCGACCTGGGCATTTTGTATTGTACAGAAAGAACCTCACCCTTCCTTATACATTGAGGAGAAGTGGAGCACACATCTTGAAGACTAAGATGAAATTTGGATGAAGGTATATACCTAGGTTTGAAAAATCAGAAAGAGGATGAAGAGATATTGATCCTATTGCTTCTAACTCCAGAAAACAAGAAGAAGACACTTCTGGGTCTACTTGGAAGAACTCAGGAAGAATCAAAGGGCTCTAAACCCATGAACGTGTTTTCTTTCACAAATTGTATTGTCTGGGAGTGACATAATTTTTCTCTCTGTATCTATCATTCATTAAATAAACTTTCAGAGGAAGCTTCTGCCTGGGTCACCACTCAAGGCTGCACAGGAAGGTCTGATCCGAATATCCACAGGCCACTATTAAGCAGCAGGCCCCGCCAGCTCCTTTGAAGTCTGAAGTGGGTCATGACTCTTTATTTGAGGGGTGGCTGCCTTTGGAAGAAGAGCAGAAGAGTTAGAAGGTGTTTTCAGTAAATAGGAGGAATTCTGGAAAGGGACGCTACCACCAGGGGTGTGCTGGAATTCCTTAGGACTCAGCTGTGCAGAGGAGGGCTGGTGTGCTTCAGGGCATACAAGGCCTGCAGGAATGGTGTCTATGCTCGACGTGGTCCTGGCTGGACACATTTAGAATTGGAAAGTTAATGCCAGCTTGGACAGTTGTGGCCCAGCTCCATGGTGGGAGTGCGCATGTTCATAGGGAAGTGTGGCTTTCTTCAATCTGGCCAAGAAACAACCAGACCAAAGCAGGCCTAGGGCTTAGTCAGGGGAGACAGACCATCTGCCTCGGAGGAGGCTCCAGCTAGGCAACTTTGGACCGTAATTAGCATGATTTATTAGGACAGGGAGTTGGGAAAGTTTTTGCCTGGGGCAGCACTGAAGAAAGGGGATGAGTGGATTGGGCAGCAGGGGACACAGTCAATTACAGCTCTGTCATTGAAAGGAAGGACTTAATGAGGGTCAGCTTGCAGTGATAAACTGCTTCTGGGTTTCTTCCCAGAGCCCTGCCAGCCCCTTCCAGTAGCCTCACTGACTTTTCTCTCCTAGCCTCTGGTGTGCTCAGACCACCAGATGGCAAAAATAAAGCCAGGACTGAGACTGGGCATGCCCGTAATCTCTGCTCTAGGGAGGGTGTAAACAGGAGAATCACTACGAGTCCGATCTAGTAGTGAGAACTTGAACACCCTGTAGACCCTTCCCTAAAACACAGGGGAAAAAAAAAGAAAAGAAACTGGAGAAGCAAAGAGTAGCAGGGCAGGCAGGATCTCTGCCAAGGCCACGGTCTTGGGAGTGTGGTAAGGGCTGGGAGGAGCAGAAAGAGCACTGCCCTGCATGGCCTCCTGACCATGCTCCCCTGGAAGCTCAGATGTGTGCAGGACCAACCAGAAGTTGCCAATGCTGAGGCCCGGGCGAACATGGCTGCCTCCCCAGGGCTCAGCTCAGAGAGCTGCAAGATTTTGTATTTATTTGTCTGGTTTTCATTACGAAACTCACAGACTATTTCCTCTGTGTCTGCCTCACACCCGTCGCACCCCATCTGAGCCTCAGCTTAGTAAAGCTCACATTGTATCCAAATACTTCTCTCCCTGATATTCTGGATATTAATATCTAAGCTAATTAGTTTTGGACTTTCAAAACTTTTAAATAGCTCCATCTTCAAATACCCTTGCTCTCACCCCTGCTTTTCTTTGCGCTACTAGAGATTGAACCTGGGGCCTCACGCATGCTGGGCGAGTGCTCCACACTGAGTTGCTTCCCTAGGAAGTTTTACTTAATTTTTAGACCAGGTCTTGCTAAATTGTCAGGGTTGGCCTTCAACTTGCACTCCTTCCTGAGCCTCCCAAGTAGGCAGGATTACAGACACACATCATTGCATCCAGCCAAATAAAACCTCCCATAGGTTAATAATAGCTACTATAGTTATTGAATATTCATATGTCTCCCTTCCCACACTAAACCCTGTGTTTTCTGTTATGGGACAAGGTATCCTGGACACAGGCTATGTGGTCTCATGTTGTCCTTCTTAAAAATGTAAGGGTGGCCCTAGGGCTTAAGCCTTTTCAAGGTCACACAATGAGTAGAGTTAAAAAAGTAGATTGTATTCAAGGCCTGGTTAAGAAAATACAGTATGGCTGGGGAGATGGCTCAGTAGAATAAGCTCTTGCCTGGGAAACGCAAGGGCCTGAGTTCAATCCCCAATTCCACCAAAAATGTACAAACAAAAAACCAGTATGTGTTAAAAAAAAAAATTATTACAGTAAAAGACACATGGCCATTAGTTCCTCTCCCAATATTACTTCTTATTTTGAATACATGACTCATTGCTCTGGCCATTTTCTGAAGCAGCTCTGGAAGCCCAGCTTGGTGAGCATTTTTTTTTTTTTTTTTTTTTTTTTTTTTGTCTTTTTGAGACAGGGTCTCACTATGCAGTTCAGGCTGGCTTTAAGCTCACTTTGTAGCTCAGGCTAGTCTCGAACTCACAACAATCCTCCTGCCTCAGCCTCCCAAGTGCTGGGATTATAGGTATGCGCCACCACGCCCGGCTTGGTGAGCATCTTTATGGGTGTGACCAAAAATATGGCAGGAGCTGCTAAGCCCCATCAAGCAGAAAGGGCATCTTGTGGAAACCTTAGCTGTGTGTGTCCTCATCGACCTTGTCTGCTGGATCTGGGCCATGTGGCTGCTGGCTCTTCCCCACAGTCAAGATGACCACTAAAGGCAAATGCTTTGAATCAGTTTGGGACATGGAGGCAACTACAGGAGCGTAGCAAGAGGTACGCATGGAAGAGGACTTCCAGAACTGCTTCAGAAAGTGGCAAGGATGATGGGACAAGTGTCCGAATTAAGGGGAAGACTTCTGGAGGGATTAATGCCGATGCTTCTTTTACTGTAATAAACTAAAGGACACACTCACTGTGGATTTTGACCACACCTTGCAGAGATTTTCTAGTTTTTTATGGGTAAAACTTTAATACTAGTGAAGTTGTATGGTCTTCTGAATTAAAGTACAGGAGATACTTAAAGGTATGAGTACAGTGGAGAGCTAGCTGTGGGCTTCTGGGCTCCCACTTTTGGGGGACCCCGGAGCTGCCTTAATCTAGAAGCCTCTGCTGTACACAAATATAAGCAAGATTCTAAAGCATCAGGTTGGTGTGGCCCCTGCTCATCGAGAGAGGTGTGTGGGGAGGTGAAGGCCCAGGATATACACTAGGAAGCAGGGCTAAGGCCAAATATGTAACAACTCCTCAGAGCCTTAGTTACTAGAACTTGACTGGAGAAAGACTTCTTAAAAAAATGTTATGTGTAAGTGAAATCCATGCAGTCCCACCACTCTCATTCTTTATTTTGAAAAGGCCTAGTCAAAGGCAAGGTGAGCTAACCAGATTTTAAGGCATTTTTCCAACCTGCCTGCTCCAGAGGCCAGCCACCGTCCTGTTCTCGAGAGTAGATTGTACCTGTGTGGTTGGCATAGAGGACACCGCTTCAGTGACACTGCCATAGATTGAAAATTTTGGAAAACGGCCAGTCTTCAACACGTGAACCATCCCTACCTATCCACTCCGATAGGTCACTTGTCAATGGGGTACACAGCTTATTTGTTTTGTTTTCCTTTGGTCTTGAAGTATTTACACTGCCAAAAAATTGGGAAAGTTGCAATAGATGCCTGCATTATTTAATAAGAAATATGCAAGAGGAGAGGGGAGCTGGTTTTACATCTGTCTGGGAGTTGTGGCATGTTCCCGGCTATGTGTGCGCTTACCAGGTCCCAGGCCTCTGGATACCCACCTTATGTACAAAAATCTCATCCTATTCTCTTACTCTCAGAGGTGGATATTGTTTCCATAAAGGAAAATATAGTTCAGCAAGCTTGGTAGAGGTCACATGGCTGGCGGTGGCAGTGTTGGTGGTCAAAGCTAGACTAGATCAAGCCTTGAGGACAGTCCCTAAGGCAAGCTCTGAATTCAAGATGGCAGATTGTGCAAGGTGGGAGACAATTTTGGTAAAGATGCCTCAGGGACATTTGGCCACCAGGCAAAGAAAGTTTGCAGAGAGACGCCCGGGGTAAACATGGCTGCCCCTAAGGTATCCCTGACAGAGGGCTTTTGTGAAAACTCAACCAGAGTCTGCTCTGTGGGTGGCAATGTCTTTGTCAGAGAAGAAGAGAAGGAACTGCCAGATATTCCTTCCCTGAGGAGGATTCATAAAAGTTACCTAGTGTTCAGGCAGCTGTGAAAAAGGTGCTCAGTCAAGACTAAGCTTTCGTGTCCACCTTTGACTACGAGGAGGTCAGACATAATCCCTCTTTTTCTGAAGCTTAGAGGACCAGGTGGTAAGTAAAAGACTAATCTCATCCCTCAAGGAATGTCAGGAACCTGTGTTACTCCTGAAGGACTCACACCCCAGTGGAAATTTCTATTTTCTCAGTGATGGTGGAGGAAGAAAGCTATGCTTGTAATGTCCCCTGATGCGGCATCCAAAGAAGCTTCAGGAAGAAATCCTAGCAAGGACCTGGTCCCACCTCTCATCTACTGATGGAAATGCAGAGGCCTCAGCTGGCAGGAAGCTGTGTCTGAGAATCTAAGACCTGCTCAGATTTAAGTCATACTGGCAATCCACTGGTGATCATTCCTGTTAACTTTTCAGTTTTAAAAAATGACGATAAAGGATACATACCACAAAACTTAACATTTTAACCCAATGTAAACCTTTAGCTTAGTGACATTACATACATTCGCATTGAAAGACAACCCCTGGCACCAGCCAACTTTGTAACTTTTCATCACACTCTACTGGAACTAATCCTCCAGGTTTATAAACACCCGTGTGTGCTATCTAGGGGCCAGGCCAGACCATGGGCCAAGTACTTCCTATTTAATAACTCATTTCAGCCTCATGACAGCCCTCCCAGGGTGGCATTATTATTTTCCCCGCTATCCAGATGAGGTGACTTGGTGGTGCAAATAAGAAATGTCAAAAGCAGGACACCCAACTCCCAACACCGAGCTCTTGACAACCGTAGAAGCTGTTGCTCCTCATGTCTGGGCCTTAGGGAGCAGGTGACTGAGGCCATTTGCTCTCTGTTGCCATCCCGGCTGCCACCCAGGATACTAGGCAGGAAGGGGGTTCTCATAATGGCCTTATGCCTGGGTGGAGAGACGGGGCACTAGGCCCCACCGTGGTGGGAACACACGGAGGCCGGGGATCCGATAGCCTTCATTCTACTCCTTCAGATTTAATCTACCAGCCAGATTTCAGGTGCTTCACAGGCTCCATGGAAAATTGTGCTATGTATCTGAATGATTCAAATTGAAACAGAATGAGACATCTGGAGCGAGGGTGAGAGAGTTCAGGTGTGCAGGTGTGGATGCGTGTGGGGGAGGGTTAGGGGGTGAATGCAGGACTGCGTGGTCGAGATGAGTCCCCGGTTCTGTGCAGGCAGCCCTGGTTTCTGGCCCCTGAGGCAGGGGCTTCTCTGGAGGTGGATGTCGCACAGAGACCTTGGAGGCTTGGCTCTTTGGGTTCGACTATGCCCAGCTGGGCTGTTCAGGGTTAAGGCTCAGCCGTGGCTGATGGCCTGATAGGTGCTTGCATCACTGCCTGTGCAGTGTGCGTTTGCCAGGCCAGCAGCCACCCAGCCCTGCTTGCAATGTTCAGTCACCCAAACCCTTGGGGACAGAGGCCCTCGGAGGGTTTCTAGAACAAAGTTCATCTGGCCTGCCTCTGGTACGGGATTTGCATAAGGCCCCAAGCTTCCTTCTCAGGTGGGTGAAGCCTGGGCTGAGAGGTGCTTAACGTGCTCTTGTATTGGGTGAGGCTGGATAGTTTACACAGAACCAGGCAGAAGTTAGGGTGAGGATCCCAGAGCCCTCCTTCCAACACGAGACTGCTCTTCCTTCCACCTGCTTTTCCTGGGCTCCGACCACTGGCGTTTCCAGTCTCCCCCCACCTGGCCCATTGTCCAGCCAAGGCCAGCACCTCCTGCTCCAGCCCAGGCCAGCTGCTCTCGGTCGGGCTCCTCCACATATACGCACCTGTCTGAGGCTCAAAGGCAGGGTAATACTCTTCATTGCTGAACAGATCTGTCCACGACATCAGGGGGTCGCAGAAGGATGGGTTGGGCAGAAAGGTGCTGTGTGTCACAGAGTCCAACATCACCCTGCAATGGCAGAGAGGCTGTGAGGGAGGGACAAGGTGGGTTCCCGAAGCCATGCTGTGTGGGCATCCCCAGCGGGGCAGCCCTTGGTTTTCAATAATGGTAGCTTCAGGCAAAGCCTCGCTACCTCTTGTCTCTCCCCACTGTGTAGATGAGAAAACCATCGCAGAGGGACTGAGGTGGAAGTAGCCTGTGGGAAAGCCAGAGCCTGAGCACGGAGGTCTCACTTTGCCCCTCTGTTTCCTTTTCTCGTTTGCCCACAACTCACTTGCTGACATTTGGCATGCGACAGGGACAAACACGCTTCTGAAAACAAGCCAAGGAAATGGACAGTTTGTGTGCCTGGTGCACGCGCGTGTTTCCCAGCAAACAGTCCTAAATTGAAGCCATATCATTTTATACATGGTTTTATGTATGTGTATGTACAAACCTGACACATATATAACAATAACATACACAACAATATATGTAATAGTTTTATAGTTAGCCATTAATTCTACTTAATATTCATAGAACACACTGCAGAGGTGCTGATGTCTCAGAGGCATCCTAGGCCTTGAGGGTTCTTTGTAATTTTAATTTTTTTATTTTGCCTTCTTGTTGAGAAGGATTTTTTTTTTCTTTTGGCTGGCTCAGGTTGCCCTAAGGACGGGTCTGGTGAGGCATGGGGAGCTGGGGATTGAATTGAGGCCTTCTGCACCTGACTGGGTTTGCCCTTAAACAGCAAGCCCCCCACTATTTTGCCTTCTTTTTTTTTTTTTTTTTTTTTTTTTTTTTTTTTTTTTTTTTTTTTTTTTTTTTTTTTTTTTTTTTTTTTTTTTTTTTTTTTTTTTTTTTTTTTTTTTTTTTTTTTTTTTTTTTTTTTTTTTTTTTTT
>PVKA01012544.1:0-13029 GCA_004027165.1 Ctenomys sociabilis | reverse complement strand
AGCTTATTTTGCCTTCTTAACTCCTGAAAAATTCTGAATTCTGTAGTAGTAGGGCTGTCCTGAAGGTTTTGGCGAAGTGTCACAAACACTAACTTCACCCCGCGATGAGTACTGTAGTACTTAGCTTCATTACTCGGGGGGTGCTCAGAGCAACCGCTCTAAGACAGGCGCTGGGAGCGGTTCCATTATACAAACGAGGGACAGAGGCTCTAGGCTACCCAGTCAGCGGGCGATGGAGTCTGGGTGGCAGCCCCGGTGGGTCTGATTACAAACAAGCTCAGGGTCCTAGTGATGGGTTCTGCTCCCCACCCCCACTGTGGCGGTGGTGGGAACTCTGGGAAAAAGTTGGAAAGATGGTGGAAGGGAAGGAATGGGTTCGCCGGCCCACCTGGGTGTATTCCTGCCCATGCCAACCTCAACCCTGCTCCTTCCTTCCTCAACCCTCCTCAACCTCTTTGCTGTGTCCCATATTTCCACAACTCAAATGAAAAGTATTCATGGTGGACAGATTAAAACACCTGTTTACTTAAATTATGTTTTTTTAGAAATAAAAAGGATAGGCCCATTATCCATAATAATGAGGATACTGAGGTCCAGGATTACACCGCTGGTGAACAACAGGGCAAAGAGTAGCTTCCACATCCTGGGGTAGTGAAGGACGGAATTTTAAGATGGTCAGGACTTCTCTATCAATTCCATCCAATGTCTTTCGGCCTTCAGTCCTTTGCCTATCACCGTGATAATGTCAGTCAACCTATATTTTATCAAATACCTTTATTTACTTAAAACATGGGAAAAAATCAACTTCCTTTTTGTCTTCACATGGATATGCCGTCATGAGACAACAGCCCAGCTGAGGCTGTTGTCTCATGACGGCATGAACTATTTCTAGTTCCGTGGGACTCAGAAAGAATTGGACCTTCCTGGCAGTCCTGGTGCCAGCTTTGCATACGTCGAGCTACGTGTTGCACTGTTACTTGGGAGCCCTCCGTGCCGGCAAAAAGAATAGGTCCGCTTCTCCTTATAGCCGATGCCTGTGAAGTTTCTCTTCTGTTGCACTTTGCAGTGGCCTCCATGCACTTCCCTGATTGACAACAACAGAACCCGTGGGCCTTGGGACTCACGGCCTTTTGTCCCACAAAGAACATTGGCCATCCTAGAGCTCCTAGCCTAACTGCAAGCCCCCTAAAACCCCGCAAAAGAATTCTTTTATATTCTGAGTATAAAGGGAAAGATATCTATCTATCTATCTATCTATCTATCTATCTATCTATCTATCTATCTATCTATCTATCTACCTATCTATCTATCTATCTATCTATCTATCTAAGCTGCATTTAAATAATGTTCATCCATGTACCTCCTAAGTCAGGGATTGCCCAGGATTATATCCTCAGGCCCAATCCAGCCTACCACCTACTTTTGTATGTTCTTTAACAAAAAATGATTTCATATCGAAAAATAAGTAGCTACACAACACCCTTGATTCTGTTCTTTGGCAAAGCCTAAAATATTTCCTATCTGGTCTTTTGATAGAGAGTTTGCCAACCGCTGAGAAAACCAACTGTACCTCACCAGAGATGGGAATGCCACAATGGAAATCAGCCTAATCTCTCTCCCCCTGCCATTTTAAGTCCAAGTCTCTTTCACATTGCCATTTTAAGATCAAATCTCTCTCTCCCTGCCATTTTTCAAGAAGGACAGTGAGGCCCTGGGAATTTGTGTGCCTTGCTCAGTAGATAGCAGAGTTACATTGGGGGCACGGCCTAGCTTTCTGACTCTTGTTCTATCTGCCTCCCTTCCTTTCCAGAGTTGCATCTCAGGTACACTTTGTGACATACAGATACTAAATGAGGGCAGGGATTGTGTGGTTCTGAAAGCAAAGACCAGTTCTTTGCTGACAAATCAGCCATCATGAGCAGCATCCAAGGTACCCGAGGATTGCACTCTGGGCATGTATCAAAGCCAGAGTCAGAATTCTCACCCTGGAACACCCTTTCTGGGCAGTACCCAGGCGTCCCCAGACCTGCCCTCTTGCCGATGCCAGCATAGGGTTAATGGGCCCGGCCGCCTATCAGGGCCGCAGATCTCCCTTGGGAGCCCATCCAGCAAAAATCCAAGGCTGCCTGGGCTTGGGCTCTGATTTTCCCATGGCTTTTGGCTGCTTTTATATCCAGAGTGGGGGGCCGATGAAGGGCAGGATGAAGGAGGAAGGCGTGGGAGGTCAGAGGGAGGTGAACAGCCCCGATCTCTAAGACCTCCCTCTCATTCTGTCTGGGCTGGACTTCGGAAAAGTTGAGCTAAGTGAAGACTGAGGACAAAAGATATCCTCACTCCTTCTGGGCTAGAGGCTCCGGAAATGGAAGAAAAATAAAGCCCTCTGACAGGACTCCCATCGCACTACAGAAAGACAAGGTGAACCCCAAATGAAAACAAACAAACAAACAAACAAACAAACAAACAAACCCAGGTCTTCCGAGCCAGGGCAGAGAGTGCTGTCCAAGTACAAAACAACTTTCCTCATCAATGCCTGATGAACAACTCCCAAAAGGCATATGGTAGTTTTAAAAAATTATTTGAAAATTAATTTTAATCATATAAAAATAGAAAAGACTTTTGCATCATAGAATATTTACATCCTTTAAGGATTTTTATTTATTTATTTTAAAGCTGGGTACTTTAAACGACTCACTCACTTGATCTATAGTATCTCCAGAGCTACACAGGGCGTTTTAGCTGATTTCCTTTGGTAATTCTTTCTATGGCAAATCACATTGGTTAGGCTTTGCTTAAAGGGCTCTCTGGGGTGTATGACATTCTATTTTCCTTCTATAATTATTTCTTGCTTTTTGGAGAAAAATGTCTTTTATAAAAGCAATGGAAGTTTCTCTCTCTCTCTCTCTCTCTCTCTCTCTCTCTCTCTCTCTCTCTCTCTCTCTCTCCCCTTCTCCTTTTACAGCTGCTTCTCTTTCCCCTCTTCCTCTTTTTGTTCTTCTCTTGCAATATGAGGGAGTGTTACTAACTCTAGCTATGCCGCCAGACACCCTGGCCACCGAGTATGCACGCATCAGATGAGCAAGATCAGGAATAACAGCTGCTCTGTGTGTGGTACCCCCTTCTGTTTTAGGCCCTCTAAGGTCCCTGCAGGAATCAAACACTGGGGCTCTGAAAGACTCGCTTTAGGCAGGTAAGTGGGGGGGGGGGAGCACATGTGAGAGCTCACTTCTCAATGAGGCCTGGCAAGTGGGAAAGCCAGCCTCAGGTTAGGCCAGCCGATCCCAACAGGATGGGGGTGACCAAGAGAAAAGCCTCCTGGGGTGGTGGTGGTAAGGGGGTTCAGCGCTGGGGTTGGATGGCTCTCACATCTGCACAGGACAAGATTCTTCTTGGGCCTACTGGCCCAGCTCCATTCTTTATTTTCTGAGGGGCTGACTGGTGTGTTATGGTGCAATAGCCCTGACTGTGGGGTGCTGGCTCTGCCTTTGCCCCTCTCCACACCTCAGTTCCTTGCCTGGATGATGAGGGCCCTGAGGAGATGGACCACATAGCTGGCTGCAGCTCTGTAATTTCCTCTGATGTCCAGCATATTGACCAACGTGCAGCATCTGTGTGCGTGCGTGTGCATATGTTTGCGCACGCACGTGTGTGCATGCATGCACGCCCGCGTGCACACACACACACACACATTTATACACACGCATCGATCGCATTTGGATACTGTGGTCCGGCAGGCTCACTGAACTGAATTAAAATTCCCACCACAGATTAAACCCGTAACTCTGAAAGCACTGCAGCTTCCCTCTTCCTCCTGACCTCCTGTCCCATTATCATCTACCTCAGTCCGGTTCAGGGATCTCAGGATCGCCGAAGCTGGGTACTTTAAACAGTTTGAACCTTTCCACTGCCCACCAGCAGAACAGCAGCAGCTGAGCTCACTTTCCCCGACGAGATTAATAGCCATCCGCTAAGTAGGAAAGGATTAGACATAGTCAACCCAAGGTGAGGATTCAGGTGGCTTCCCTCTGTGTACGGCAAAGCCTGCTGTACCTTTGGGAGTGAGGCAGTGATGGCGCGGAAGCCGGGGTCCCCGGGTGCCTCCAGTGCTGCTCTGCTAAGCCCGTTCAGAGCCGACTCACGCCGCGTGCACACACAGAGGCCTGTCCGGTCAGATGGCCAGGCCTGTGGGCTTCTCGGCCCCACACCGACCAGAGGCAGCAATAACAGGTGCGGGGTCCATGGCTGGAGCAACTGGACTCCTCTCTGCTCAGCCTTCCAGAGAGAGGCAAAGGAGAAAACCACCCAGCCTTGGCCAGTTTGCCAGAGGAGGAAAATTCCTTCCTGAGCTGGTGGAGATCATCGACTTCACTCTGGGCATGTGACCAGAAATCTGCCAATTAAGCACCGATCCATTGCCTGTTTATATGTAAAACTTCACTGGGCAGGACATGGCCGCATGGGGACAAAGTACAGATAAAGAGGGTTAAGGGGGGCTTCCTTCAACCTCACCACTGGGTAGTATCAGTAGGAAGAGAAGTGCTTGCTATCCCTACAGCCCCTATGATGCCCGCATGTCCACTGGTCCCGAGTTTCCTACCCTGCGGCCTCCCCAAGAACTTGCCATAAAGATGGCTGTGGCTTGGGCATTGGAGTGTTTGCTCTGGAAAAAGAGGACAGTAGCAATGAGAACCGATGTTCTGATCTCTTTTTTTTTTTTTTTTTTTTTTTTTTTTGTGGTATCGGGACTCAAACTCAGGTCCCTGTGCTTGCCAGGCAGGCACTAGTGCCATTGAGCTATATTCCTGGCCCCCCAGTTTGCTGATCTCTTGCCAAGTGATTCCTCATTTCTCTATTGACTGCTTAGGGCCTATGGGTGATTGTTATTCTTAGTTGCCTTCCTGAAGGAAGACCAAAGGCTCATAGAGTTTTCTGTGGGTTTCAGTGCAGAATTCACAGGCTTTTTTTTTTTTTTTTTTTTTTTTTTTTTTCAGTGGAATGGTGGATTGAACTCAGGCCGTTGCGCTTGCCAGGGAAGTGCTTATTCCACTGAGCCATCTCCCTGGCCTTCAAGTTCACAGTTTTGCATTAAATACTTAAGAGGGTTAAATCTTCCCTCGGCCATTCACCACGCAAGAGATATGGGACACATTTACTACTCAGTGTACTAAAGTTCTAGATTCACTTTTCCTTAGCAGCATGCTATATACACATTCATGACCCTCCTTATATAAGATCTGAACACCTAATCAAGCCAGGCGTGGTGGCGCAGGCCTATAAGCCCAGCTCTTAGGAGGCTGAGCCAGGAGGATTGTTTCAAGTCTGAGACCAACCTGGGCTACAAAGTGAACTCAAGGCCAGCCTGAGCTGGATAGCGAGACCCTGGCTCAAAAAGACAAACAAACAAACAAACCCAAAGAACAACAACAAAACTGATCTTCAGAATATCCTGAAAATAAATATGTATCTTCTATTCCTGCAATATATATACGCTTCTGATCCTGTCCCAGAAGGAAAAAGCAATTACCATCTCTGCATCTACTCTAATTTTTGAGAAGAGAAGACGACCAGACTGAGAACTCCTGCCAAGCAGACCTGGAATCCGGAAAAACGTTCTTTCTAACAACATCAAGAAAAAGGATCGAGCTTTCAAAACACACAGTCCTGGCTATTCTGAACTACACAAAAACACAAACCCATCTTCTTAAGTTACTGAAACTGTTGGGGTATCAGGTCCCTCATTGTAATACTAGGAAGTTTCATCTAAGATGCGTGACCCCATCTCCAGCTTCCGAATTCTCCACAGGTCCACGGAGCCTGGGACCCCCAGATTCAGGAGGGAACGAGTGTTACCAATTTCTGCCAGCAGGGGGCAGCCCCGCAGGAACCCCACGTTTAACTGCAGAGAACACAGTGGAAAAAAACCCCAGCCTCTTGCTTTTCTAGACACGTTCTATGCTAACGGGGCAGAAGAGGGAAAAACGGGATTCTTTGAAACTATTTCGTACCGACAGAGTTTTAAAAACGCGCCAAACTACAAGCCAGTTGTCTCCATCAGGGCAGCTGGGGTGCAGAGCAGGGAGCAGATGGGGTGAGGGGGGATTTGAGGGATGAAGTCAGGGGAAGAGGAAGATGGTGGGGTGGGAGCTTCCCTGGAAGGCAAATGTGTTTCAGGATAAACTCTGGCTTCTCTTCTTAAAGACAGCTCCAGAGAAGGAAAGACAGCTTTAGGAAGGGCGCAGAGCTGGGAGGCTAGTGGATCCTGTCCTCCTTCGCTTAGGCTCCCAGGAAGTGGGGGAGGGACAGAAGGGGGCAAGTGGCCACGTGGCCGAGGAGGCCTCTCTCACGCGGGCAGTCAAAGTCTGAGTCCAGCAGCTCCTAAGGCACAGTGGCCGATTCATGTAGGGGCCAGCACAGGTGCTGGAGCCTGACACCCACACCCAGGCCCTAGGCCCAGGCTCTGAGCTCTGCTGCCCCTCGCAATTCATCCAGAAGAGGGGGGCAAAAAGCCCCAGGTGCTTACGTGAGGACAGGGTGGCTGGGTCCAGACAGAAGGCAGGCGCTCCTGGCCCTTGGCGCGGACGGCGACGGACGGTGAAAATAAAGGCACCTGTAGCCTTGTGATATAAGTGACACCTACAGACAGGTCCGTTTGGTTTTTCTGGTTTATGCACAGCCCCTTTGATGACGGTGACATACAGAGTGACACAGCTCCATGGGGGGGCGGTTCTCACATGCAGAAAGTTTACCTTTATCCTGCTTTTGTACCCAGCTCACCGCCCCCTAGCCGAGGGGACTCAGTAAACAAGCCGAGAATTCTTGCCTGTGGGACAATTGCAAGGTGCATTGGCTGGGGAATTCTAGGCAGGGAAACAGCGCTGGGGGGGAAATGCATGGGCAATGGGATGTGCCCTTGCTATTGGTCTGCACCTCCGCCCTCCTGCGTAGCTGGGTCCTGTGCCTTCAGATGTCCCTGTTCTTCCTATGGAGGAGGAAGGAAGGGCAGTGTGGGGTAGTGGTTAAGAACACAGGTTTTGCAGCAAGATGCTCTGGGAATCAAATTTTGGGTCTGTCAGTTTTTAGCTGTAGGACTCTGAAGAAGTTAAGGATCCTTTTCGGGATTCATCAGCCCAATTCTTCCTCTGCAGGGAGCTGGTGGGAGGTACCAGAAGCAAAGCACCTGGTAGCCCTAGTGGGAGTCGCTGTGCGGATGGAGGGAGTCTCCCTCCCAGAACACAGTACTCAGGACCCCCCTTCTCCACTGTTTCTGCCACTTTCCAAGCAGGTGAAGGGAGCAGCCAGCTTCCAGGGCCTCGGCCTAGCCTTTTCATTTTGTAAGCACCGACAGAGCCCCAGAGGCCCGAAAGTATTCCACTTCCAGCGAGCATGCCCCTCCCGTTTTATGATAGAGAGATGAAGGGGTGTAGGACCTAGGCTGTGTCCAGAGTTGACAGGCCAGGGGGCTGCCTGTCTCGACTGCCAACTCTCAGGGATCCTTCTGAGAATCACCCACAACTTAGGACTGCCCGTGGGCAGCAGGCACTCAGCCCCCTGTGGCTGGGGATATAGTGTCCAGGGTCACCTGTGGGGCATGTTTGCTAGCCTTGGCCTCCTGTACCACACTTCCAGCAGTCGGGCCTGTGTCAGGACCCGACACCCCATGATTTAAGGTGCAAGCAGGGACTGGTACGTTAGGTTTTCTTGGGAACATAGGGCGCAAGGATGAACACAAACGTCTTAAAAAATTAAGGCAGCTCATTTGAGGATTCTGGAGCCGTTGTGGTCAGATAAGGGGGCCCTAGTCTGCTGATTTGGCTGTGTGACCTCAGGCAAGCCAGGTGGCTTCTCTGGGAGTCATCTCCCATCCCTCCCTCCCCTGGGGTGAAAGGAGGAAGTGGGATTAGGACAATGATTTCCAAACTGTGCCCCCAGGAACCTCAGGGGTTCCATAGTGCCCTCAAAAAAACTGATGGGAACGAGAGAATGGGAATGGGGTGGATTCCAGATGTCCCCTGTCCTCTGTGATTCAGTGAGAGCACCTCAGCTCTTACATAAATCTCCTGGCTAAGATTTCACTGGAACAAAAGAATCTGTACTTAAAGAGCATTTGCAAATAACTGGATTAGATGGTTTTTGGGATTCTTTTGAGCTTTAAAATTTTGTGACTTTTTCTGTTTGGTCCCTGGGGACTCTGACAGTGCCACACACCACATGCTGTGCTCTGCACTGTCAGGCACTGCCTGATCTTGTCACTGGCTTCTGAATGCTACTCAGGTTTGTCTCTGGACGTTTACGTGCCTCGGTGGAGAGGTTTTCAGGGGAAATATATTGGTCCAATATTATGTTTTGGAAAAGAGTCTTTTGGTGAAATACTTTTTTGTTAAGCTCTTTTGGCTTAATTATTGGGGAGTGCAAATTTTCTGGCCATGTACCATAGTAACCCCATCCCATGGTCTTGAATGCATGTACATTTCTGTGGGTGACCCTGGGGACAATGACAGGCTTCTGGGCCAGCGGCTAACAGGGATGATCATGATGAAACCTAAATAAAGGAGGAATTTGACTCTGGTGATCTTTAATCTTCACATCCAAGTTAAATTTGATTGGAATGGAGATCTTGGATGACGTCATACCCTAAATGTGGATGAAGATAAGAGATGGGCTCAGGAATGAGGAAGAGGAGGACAAATGGTACGGGTGGGGGAAGGGCAGCAGAGGAAGGAAGGAAGGACAGGAGCGATGGCAGTTTCCTGCCAGGGAGCAAAACCAGGTAACTCATGGAAACGAAGCCTGGCTAAAAGGCCGAGCTCTGGAAGGGTATTTTAGAGGTCTGGCTCTATTGCTACCCTTTCCTGATTTGGTGAGGCTGGGAAGTTTTTTGCGTAATGGGGAGAACATACAACTCTTGTAGGGTAATCACTTGAATTATTGCATTTCCAGGTGGGAAGTGAAGAGAACTTAAGGATGAATTAACCTTGTTTTGAACTGTTAAGCTTCTTACGTGCAATTCTCACAGATCTTCTAGAGGGAGTTATCTGCATTCTGCAGATAAGGAGGAACAGAGAAGCTAGGGAGCTTGCCTGGGGTCACACAGCTATGAGTGGTGGAACAGGTATTTTAAGCTTTAATGTCTGCCTCCAGAGTCCATCCTACTGCTGTGTCTTACACTGGTTGTGTTTCACTGTCACCTTGGGAGCGAGCAGCCATGACTCTCATCATGAGTTGCAGAAACAGAGGTGCCTTTCCTGCTGGGTGCAACCAGCTGGTTCGTGGCTTCCCTGGCTTAGTGGACTGAAGCCTCCTCAGTAGTAAAGCCACGTGGTAGACCCGGGAGCTTAGCTGGCCTTGCTCCTTGGGCTCTGGCTTTGGCTCCAGCCTCTTTGGACTCTTCCCTCTGTCCTGGCTTAAATCCCTGTGTCTGTAATCATTGCTGGCATAGCTCACCCTTTATCCTATGATAGAAATCCTGTTACCTATCCCAAGAATCTAGTCCCTGGTATGAAGCTTGGGACAAAGAAGACAATGCGTACATACACACGCCATGGGATTATCTGGTTTAGAAAACACATTATTTCTCTGGTTGTGGTGGCTCAGCCCTGTAATCCCAGCTCTTCTGAGGCTGAGGCAGGAGGATCCCTATGAGTTTGAGGCCAGATAATAAACTTAGGCCAGCCTGAAATGCATAGTGAGACTTTATCTCAAAGACAAACTAATAACTAAAACAAACAAGCAAACAAAAAGAAACACATCATCTCCTACAAGGCTGGAGGGTCTCCCCCAATTCTTTCCCAGATAGACTAGGTTTCAGGTTGCTACTGCTTTTTCTAGGACCTGTTCCCTAGGGCAGCAAATCTCTAGCCCCTGACCTGCCGTGTTCACTATAATGCCAAAAGCAGCATAAGCTGAAAACCAAAGCAAAGAAAAAAAAAAAAAAAAAAAAAAAAAAAAAAAAAAAAAAAAAAAAAAAAAAAGTTAAGCTTCAGTAAATTTCTGGAAGGTTCCATCAGCAAAGATTTGCAGTGTGATGGTGAGATAGACAAGTTTTGGATTCCATCTCTCACCTCTGTTATTCTGGTCATCAGTTTTAGAAAATAGTCTATTAGAGAAATCACATATGGCCCAAATATTTGAGAATGATAACCTTTGGCCACAGGATATATATGTCAAGAAACTCCTGGCACTCAAGCACCTGAGCGACATCAGCTCTGACTTCTCTGGGCCACGGGGCCTTGGCTTCCTCATCGGTGGATTCGCTACCATGATACCCTGCACGTGGCACAATGTAAGAAGAGGTGCCGTTACAACAAATGATGGAGAGAAATGCAGGGCTGGGGAGATGGCTCAGTATAATAAATGCTTCCCTGGCAAGCTCAAGGGCCTGAATTCAATCCCCAGGTCCACCAAAAAAAAAAAAAAAAAAAAAAAAAAAAGAGAGAGAGAGAGAAATGCAGATGTTGATTAAGATGTCTAACCTTTGAGCTTTTCTATAATAAGTGGGATTATGTTGTCTTTCTACAGGGAATAATCATAACAGCTACCATTGCTTGGTATTACTAGGTGGCAGGAACCACCTAGGCATTCACAGCTTCTCAAGTCAATTAATTTACCCTGCAAGGTGACATCACCTACTTAAAATTTTCTAGTGAAGGAGCACAGGCACAGAGAGTTCAAGTAACTTGTCTGGTATAGCACAGCTGATAGGATACAATGTAATATTGTCACTTAAGGGAGATGGGACCAGAGTCCACCAGCTTCATCATTATGGATTCTCTGGCATGTCTGTGGAAGGCTGAATTTGGGTTGGACAGATAGCAATTTCTTTAAGTGCCCAGGAGCAAGGACAAGAGTTGTACATCTACTGTCCCCTAAAATTCCCAGCATGGACTTGAGCAAAGAAAAGGTACTCAAGCAATTTTTATTGGTTGATTTTTGTATCCTCAGCTTTCCTTCATTGTTGTTGTTTTGTTTCCTCATTAGGTATCTTTGGTCATAGTCCTCTGATCCCTTGCACTTTGGCCTTTCAGTTGAGAGTAACAGTGAGACGGCTCCCCAAGTAGGTCAGCCAGTCCTGGCCTTACGGGTGTACTGGAGCCCTGTGTTATTGCCAGCACTGAAGGCATCATGGAGGTCAGCGGTTGGCGAAGTCAGTGGTTGGAAGCAACATAGGGAAAGTGAGAGCTGCTGTAATGAAAACTGAAGAGTTTGATTTCATAGCTATAAGGCTAATTAATGATAATGTCTATGAAAATCTGATACAATTGCTTGACTGTCTCTCCAGCCTCTTTTTCTTCCAATAAAGGTACTGAGAGTCAACATATTCAAGTCTTTGTTTTGAGCCTCACAGTTAAACCTGAAGGAATCATGACTGTGTAAAGGCACAGATCCAAAAGGCTCAGCCACGGGAGCTCCACCTTGAACACCTTTTTTTAAAGTTGATTTCCCTAGGCAGAGAGAGGGCTTACCTTTCTGTGGCTTGATGTGGCAGGTGGCCTTGACTCCTGTGGATGGTCCACACTGTAGGCTAAGGGGGAATCTGATTCTTTTTTTTTTTTTTTTTTTGTCTTTTTGAGACAGGGTCTCAGTATGCAATTCAGGCTGGCCTTAAGCTCACTTTGTAGCTCAGGCTGGTCTCGAACTCACAACTATCTTCCTGCCTCGGCTTCCCAAGTGCTGGGATTACAGGCCCGCACCATCATGCCCGGCGGGAATCTGGTTCTAATGGTGCTGCCATTGAAATCTCAGTTTTCTCCTTCCAGCCTTGGCTAATGAACTCATGATATCTGGTAGTCTCATTAAACAATGTTTTTAATAGATAATTAATAATGCAGCATTTAAAGACTTTATCTTTCTACAGACAAGCTAGAGCAGGACTTTCTGAGGGGAATGTAAACGTCTAAACCTGTTTCCTTACCCCTAGAGTGGGAATAACAATACCTGTAGTCTAACAATGTGTGTGACTGTGCTGGGTTTCATGTCCCCAGAATGAACTCCCCATTCCTATCTGTTGCCTTCCAAAGATACCCCCTAGGCAGAGAAGTGGGGGCGAAAGGACACAGAGATGGGGGTGGGGAGTGAGGCAGGATGTTAGGAGAAACTTATAATTGGGTCCTAGTAGATCTCGCCTCCTCAGCTCACCCAATATTATCTCTAAGACTCTGCTGATTACCATCTTTACTGTATCTATTGATTTAAATCATAATTTCAGGGAAGATAAAATTATGACGTTAAGTATGAAGTTATTAGATTATAGAGATTATGCTGATTTTAGAAATGTTAGTATCTGAATTTCATAAATATAGTAATCAAAGACCCCAATAAACATAATGAGAAAACATTCTATTTTCTATAAGTAAGAATACAAAAAACAGCAAGACCTTGTGATGGCCCTGACAAAGCAGACACCCTAGCAGGGAACTTGGGAGGGAGGTTTTAGGGACAGCCTACATTCCAAGGCACATTTTGAGTTGGGAGTCTGTAAAACTCCAGAGAGGAGGGAGTAAAGGCAAGATGGGTTGTAAGAAGCATGTGGTATCTGCACTAGGTGATGAAAGATTTGGATAACCTGCTAAAAATGGATGCTTATTATATGCCACGCTCAACTACTATAGGAGTAGGGGCTGTTATTATCCCCATTTTACAGATGAGGAAACTGAGGCTTAGAGAACTTCAGTAACTTGTTCAAGGTCATACACCAAAGTATCAGAGCCCAGATTTCATTATAGGATCACTTGACACATAATGACACAAAACCTAGGCCACTGACATCCATGCTCTCTGATGTCTGGGGTCACCAGAGGGTGACACTTTCCTTCAAGGGGCACTTGCAGATGCGGTGGTGTAGTGGATTTCTAACTGGTGGTCAATTTACTACACTCAGCTGAATTAAACTAGGTGGTGCTGGGTACCAGAGGCCCACCCGAGGGTTGTTGCCAGCAGCATAAAGGCGGAATAGGAGACACTGCCAAAATGCTGTTAGGGATGCTGTTCCGAGAAGTTGGTGGAGCTATTGGAAGCTGCTAGTTATCTTGGGCTATT
>PVKA01012543.1:0-57499 GCA_004027165.1 Ctenomys sociabilis | reverse complement strand
TTTTTTTTTTTTTTTTAATTGCTATGATTTAAGAAATTTCTGGGGTTGTGATTTCCAAGTTCTTCGATGTCCTCTCTCTTGTACTTGCTCTGGGAGGGCTGGAGGTCTGATATTGCCTTTGTGTTGACATTTTTGAAGTTCCCAGTGCTCATCTGAACCCAGCAGTGATGGGAGGGGAGAGAGGCATTGGTCAGCAAGGATCCAGCGATACTGGGAGGGGGCAAAGTAGGCTCACAAAAGCTCCCACTGAGTGGGGTTCAGCATGGCTTCTGCCATGGTGAAAGAGGGGGACAGCTACATTTCAGGAAAGCTCTGAGGATGAAAGGGGGAGGCTGAAGCTCCAAAAGGCTCTCGTGATGGAGGGGGGACATGTTCGGGCTCACCAAGGCTCTTGGGATTCACGGGGGGAAAGAAGCTCAGCAAAGCCCCCAAGGTGATGAGGGCAGGGTAGGAGTCACCAGGTTCCTGTAGCTGCCCGGTGCCCACCTGCCATCTCTGTTGGTGTGACAGGCCGCTGCAGATCAGCAAGGCTTCCACGTGGCCAGTGG
Source organism: Ctenomys sociabilis (assembly GCA_004027165.1). Classification (NCBI taxonomy): domain Eukaryota; kingdom Metazoa; phylum Chordata; class Mammalia; order Rodentia; family Ctenomyidae; genus Ctenomys; species Ctenomys sociabilis. Next base: position 56,951 of record PVKA01012543.1, on the reverse strand, counting down.
TAGTGTCAGCTTCTTTTTTAATTCAATACTATCCCATCAGATGACTCTTGCTATTATTCCTTATGCAATTAGAAATCTGTTCAGAAAGTTTTGCCTATATTTATGACTTCAAGTGTTTTACCTTCTCCAATAGGATGTTTTTTAAATAAAATTGATCTGTAATCCATTTTTATTTTTGTTTAGTACATGGTGAGAAATACAGATCGAGATACAACCCTTGGATATATATATATATATAAGCAGTGAGCTTCCATAGTAAGTCTTACTAAAGAAGCTATCTTGAGCTGGGCGTGGTGGTGCATGCCTGTAATCCCAGAACTCAGGAGGCTGAGGCAGGAGGATTGTTATGAGTTCGACACCAGCCTGAGCTACAAAGTGAGCTTAAGGCCAGCCTTAACTGCATAATGAGACCCTGTCTCAAGAAAGAGAAAAGAAAAAAAGAAGGAGCTATCTGTCCTCTACTGTATGTCTCTGTTGCCTTTGTCAAAGGTCAAGTAGTCAATGTATGTGCATTTTTTCTGCATCCTCTGCTTTGGTCCATCGATCCACATCTATTTTTGTGCCAGTACCATGCCATTCTTGTTATCACTGTAGCCTTGTAGCATGACTTGAAGTCTGGGATTGTGATTCCTCTTGCTTTGTCCTTGTTGCCCAGGATTGCCATTGCTACTCTTTATCTCTCCTGGTTCTATATGAATTTTAGGATTTTTTTTTCCCTAGTTGTGTGAGGAATACTATAGGTATATAGCTTGGGATTGCATTAAATCTATATATCAGCTTTGGAAATATGGCTACTTTGACAATATTGATTTTGTTTATCCAGAAATCAGGGATATCTTTCCATTCTCTGATGTCACTTTCAGTCTCCTGTTTCTACTTATTTATTTTTACTTTTTTGATACAGGGTCTCCCTGTGCAGTTCAGACTTGTAGCAATCCTCTTCTGTCCCAGCCTCCCCAGCACTGGGGTTACAGGCATGCGCCACCACACCTGATTTCGGGGCTGACAAAGTGCGCTCAGAGTTCCGAGGCCAGCATGGCAAGCGGTACGGGGGATCCAACTCAGGATCTTGCACTTGCCAGGCAGGTGCTTAGGCCACTGAACTATCTCTCCTGCCCCAATCTCCTGTTTTTAATACCATAATTTTCACTGTGGAGATCTGTCACTTCCTTGGCTAGGTTAATTCCTAGGCATTTAATTTTTCTTGACACAACTCTGAATGGCATTATTCTCATTTCCTTTTCAGTGAATTATTTATTAGTGTACAGGAATTCTGCTAATCTGTATTCGTTGATTTTGGATCCTGCTACTTTAATGAAATTGGTTATTAATTCTAAGAGTCTTTGGGTGGAATTTTTGGCTCTCCTATGCAGAGGATCATTTCAGCTGAAAATAATAATTTTATTTCTTTCTTTCCCATGCATATCCCTTTTATTTCCTTTTGCCTGATTGCTCTGACTAATGTTTTGAATACTGTGTTGAACAGGAGCGGTGGTAGTGAGCATCTTTGTCTTGTTCCTGATTTTAGCAAAAAGCTTTTCATTTTTCTTGGTTTAATATAATGTTGGCAGTTTGTCAGAAATGGCTTTTAGCAGATGCAGGTAACATTCTTCTGTACCTATATTCTTCAAATGTTATTTTTATTAGAAATGGGTGTTGCATTTTGTCCAAAGCTTTTTCTGCATCTGTTGATATGATCGTGTGATTTTTGTCCTTCCTCCTGGTTATGTGGTGGATTACAACTTCTGACTTGTGTGTCATGAACCAGACTTGCATCTCTGGGATGAAAGCCACTTGGTCATGGCGCATGATCCTTTTTTGTTTTTTTTTTTTTTATCCTTGCAATGATCTGTTGCATTCTATTTGCCAATGTTTCATTGAAGATTTTTGTATCTATATTCATTATGGAAATTGGCGTGTAGCTTTCCTTTTTGGTTGGGTCTTTGTCTGGTTTAGGGATCAGAGTGATGATGGCTTCCAGGAATGAGTAGTGTTCCTTTCTCTTCATTCTCATTGAAGAGTTTCAGGAGTATCTCTGTTACAATGTCCTTGAGGCCTTGTAGAATTCAGTCATGAATCCATCAGATGCTGGGCTTTTCACACTTGGCCCATTTTGTATTATTGGCTCAATTTTGTCACTTCATTTTGAGTTGTGGAGCATTTTTATGACTTCTTGCTTTAGTTTTTGTAATTTGTCTGAGTCTGAGAATGTGTACATTTTTTCAAGTTTTTCCAACTTGTTGGAATATAATTTTTTATAGTAGTTACCATCTTCCAGAAATCAGTGGCATCCCTCCCTTGTGATTTTTCCTTTTCATTTCTTCCTTTTATTTTCTTTGGTTTTTGTTTTTTCAGACAGGGTCTTGCTTCATAGTTCAGACTGGCTTTGAACTCACTATGTGGCCTGGGCTGGCCTTGAATTTTCAGCGATCTTCCTGTTACAGCCTCCCACATCTTGGAATCACAGCTGTGTGCCATTCTCCCCAACATCCTTTTTCATGTGTAAGTGCATCAAAACTTTCTTTAGGTAAGTTTGGCTAAGGGCTTACCCATTTTATTTTTTTTCAAAGAGCCAACTCTTCATTTTTTCATAGTCCCAATTTCATTAATTTCCATTCTGATCTTTTTTTTTTTTTTTTTTTTTTTTTTGAGACAGGGTCTCACTATGCAGTTCAGGCTGGCCTTAAGCTTGTTTTGTAGCTCAGGCTGGTCTCAAACTCACAACAATCCTCCTGCCTCAGCCTCCCCAGTGCTGGGATTACAGGCATGCGCCACCACGCCCGGCTTTCCATTCTGATCTTTATGATTTCCCTCCTTAAGGTGGATTTGTGTTTGGATTGTTGTTGTTTTTCAAATATCTTGAGGTTCATCGTTATGTTATTTATTTGAGCTGTTTTTCTAACATGAGCATTGATTCCAACAAGCTTCCCTCTTAGGATCACTTTCATAGTATCCTACAGGTTCTGGCGTATTATACTGGCATTGTCATGCTTTGTCTTGTGGAGACAAATCTCAGTAGGTAGTCCAGACTCATTTTGAACTCACTATGCATCCCAATATGGCTTCAAACTCATGGTGATTCACCTGCCTTAATCTGAGAACTGGGATTACAGGCATGTGCCAACATGCCAGGCTCCATAAATAAAACTTAATTTTTTTTTTCTTTGTATTTTAGGGAAGAGTCTACAGGGTGTTCAGGGTCTCAATACGAGATCAGACGCATAATGACCCGCCTGTTTACAGCCTCCCAAGAGCTGGGATTACAGGTGTGTACCACCACACCTAGCCTCAATATCGTCTCAGTGTGCCCTGGAGGCGGGGGCGATTCACCTGAGGATTGAACCCTGGTCGCTGCTCTCTGCTTAAGCTATCTTGCTGGTCCCCCTCTCCTTTCTTTATGTCCTTCTAGCTCCTTTTTCTTGTTTGGCGGTACAGGAGATCGCAGGCGCTTATACTGCAGAACTATCTCCCCAGCCCTAGTTCCCTACTTTTGTCTTCTTGTTTTACACGCTGTTTCTCTTTATCCACTGCGAACCGGGGATTGAACTCAGGTCCTTGCGCTTGCCAGGGAAATGCTTATTCCACTGAGCCATCTCCCCTGCCCCTTTATCCATTTATTTGTCCCTCTGTGTCCTTAGATAGATGCTTCAGGTGCCCTACCCATACCCTTGGGTCTACCTGCCACCTGCAGAAGCCCCTTGAGGTTGGGGGGCTGCCCCATACTGGCCGGGAATTCTCGGGCCAAGGGAGGGAGATCGGCCTGCATCTGGGTCACCAAAAGCACCTCAATGGTGAGGGACGGGACATGTGGACAACTGCCCCTTCCTTCCTGGCAGGGGAAGGCTAAGTCGCGCCTCTCCATCCTGGTCTGCTCGCACAGCCTTCGGCTTCCTGCCCAGCAGATGGACGCTGCGGACGGGAACCCTAGGCTCAGGGTCATCTTGGGAGCAACCGCGGAAGAGCCGCTCCCATTACCACTCTCTTCCTCTCGGAGTCGCGTCTCTCCGGGTTCCTGCCTCCTCTCTGCATTTCCACCTATCTTCAGCTCTTTCATGCTTCCCTCCCTCGAGATCTTAAGAGTCGGGGACTTTTATTATCACAGTGTGGTAGGATGCGTTGGCCCCGCCTATACCGCGGACCTACCCAGGCAACTCGCGTTAATCCCGTTCACAAGAGGTGTTGTGGGCCAGAGCGGCCGCCGTAGTCGTGGTCGCTGTGTCCCAGCATGCCCCACGCCTGGTCGGTGCCGTTTGGGGTCCTAGAGTTCGCAGCCTGGGCTTGTGGTACTGGGAGGCTGCGGCGCTTCCCAAGGGGTTGTCACAGCCCAGCCAGCTTCTGTAAGGGTTCCACCGGAAGATGTGGGTCCTGTCGCGGCCGGAGCGGATCCCGAACCCGGAGCAAGGCGGTGGCAGCCCGGGATGAGGCTCGAGCTCTGAGCCGGACGGGAGAAGCGCGGGCCTGAGGGGCATGCAGTTCTGGAAATAAACCCTGGTGCGGCCGGGTCGCAGCAGTGTGGGGTCTCGGCCCGCGGTCCCTCGCCTCCGGGGGTCCCCGGGATCCCGTGTGGCCGAGCGGCTGTCACAAGGCTCAGCTGCCAAGAGGCAACCTCAGAGAAGCACTTGTGGAAGCACAGTAAGCCAGGGAAGAGAAAACTGCAAAAGAGACACAACTAGGACAATTAAATAAAAAAGTGGTTACGTTAGCAGATGCTACTGAGGATGCTGGACAATGGATCTCTCAGCCATTGCCTTTAGGAGGAAAGTGGTTCGGGCAGTCCAGAAAATAGTAGTTTCTTCAGAAACAAAACACAGCTGGGCATGATGACACACACTTGTAGCCCTGGCACTTCGGAGGCTGGGACAGGAGGGTCGCTGCGAGTTAAAGGCCAGCCTGGGTTACAGAGTGAGTTCAAGACCAGCCTGGACTACAAAGCAAGAAACTGTCTCAAACCCAAAAAAGAAACGTGGACTGGGGTTGTAGTTCAGTAGTACAATATTTGCCTCACGTTTGAAGCCCTAGGTTTGAACCCCACCCACCCTGCAAGCCAGGCAGAAAAATTAAACCTACACCCACTCTGCACAACACAGTTATTACAGTTTCTGGGTTGTCCTCCCAGAACAATGAAAGTGTTTGTCCTCGTATTTGCTTGTTTTTTGTTTTTATTTTTGTTTTGTTTTCAACTAATAGACATTAATTTATTTGCATTTATTTTATGCTTAATTTATTCCTATACCATAAGTTTTGTTTCTTCAGTTTCTTCTGGGATATCTTTTTCTTCTGTGCAACCTTCTCCTCTGGCTTAAGAACAATTTGTTCCTTTTCAGTAAGGCTCATCTCAATATGGCAGGGGAGCTCATGTATGGGTTAATCCAGCCATGAGCTCTGTTCGTACAGCGGTGCATCTTGGGTGCTCTGTTCACCTGGGTATATTTAATAACTAGAGAATCTACATCTAAACCTCTAAGTTCAGCATTATTCTCTGCATTGTTAAGCATGTGCAGCAAAAATTCAGCACTCTTTGGGCCACCAACCCTGTGTCCAGCCCCACCGTTTGGCCTGGGCACACCTACCAACTCCATTGTTGTAATGCCGGAATGGTAAACATTGCTTCTTTAATGTGACATCCTTCAGATACTTGGTGGCCTTTCGGATATGCATACTGTTGATGGCCTGGGCAGTTTTACGCGTGTTCTTAAAGTGAACGCTAAGATTTGAGCCTCTTGATTTGCATGATTTTGTGGAGTTTTTCTGGGTTGAGAGAGTAGCAAACCATTTTCACAGGTCACCTTGGGCGGCTTGCAGGAAGAGGAAGCTGTACTTGCTTGTTTATACCAGCTTTTCTTTCTTTTTTTCTTTTGGCAGAACCGGGGATTGAAATCTGGCCAGGGAAGCGCTTATTCCACTGAGCCATCTCCTCAGCACCTATACCACCTTTTCTTGATAATTCCTAAACACTGGAAATATCCTTAAGTAGATGGGTGATTAATCAGTCTGGTGTAGGCTTACCTCAGTATGTTATTCAACAATAAAAAATGAAATATTAATTAAAAAATACCAATATCAATTTCCTAGGTTTAATAATATACAATGTAACTTTGGACAAGGAGTTTGGTGAGGGGTACGCAGGAACCTTACTGTATTATCTTTGCAACTTCCTGAGAATCTAGTAATTTTTTCAAAATACAAAAAAGTATTCAAACATTGACACATCCAGTGACCCTGGGCGTGTTTTTGGCATGACAACTATTGGTTGTGGATGAGAAGATCTCCTTTAGGTGGGCTGTGTCCTCAGAGGCCTGCTGTTCATTCACATGTATAACTCCTTCATTGTTCATTGTTCTAGCACCATCTACTAGTAGTTACTGTTTTCTTCCTGCTTTTTAGAGCTTGTTTTTTTTTGTTGTTTTTTTTGTTTTGTTTTTTTTGGTGGTACCAGGGATCAGACTCAGGACCTTAACCAGTCAAGCACTTAAGCCACTGAGCTATCTCCCCAGCTTTCCTGCCTTTTAATAGTCATACAAATTGCAGAATAAAGTACAAATGTTTGTGTACTATTCTTCCTTTGATTCCATTTGATGATGTGGCCTACAAGAGTGAGAGATCCTGGAAAAATGGCAGAAGGAAATCTATACACAAGTGATGAAGGCCAATTTTGAAGCTCTTGATTTCCTGGGCAAGATAGGCTTCTAATGAATTGCTTTCTTGGTAATCAGTCTAATGTTAATAGGATTCCCTTCCCTAGATGAGCTGTTGGCTAGTTGGCAATGACATTGTGCCCAGTCTCACCTTATGATTTTCTTTTTCTTCCTCCAATGTCCTGGTGATACTGTTTTATCAGTGTTTTCTGTGTCTTCAGTATCATTCAAATTCCTTATGTCCCACCTGAGCCACTCTAAATTTTTCCCACAGTTAGGATTCTAAGTGATCTTATTGTGTATCTTTTATTTTCCTATCAATGCCTGCTTGTGTTGCCAGAATTCCATCTTCACAACAGCTATGGTTCTTAGAAGAAGGAGACACAGTTGTTAGGGCAAGCTGGGATTCAACACAGTGCAATGTGGATACAAAAGGAAGAAAAGTGGCCCAGGTAGAGAAAGAAGAGATCAGTGGGTGAGACTCTTAGGTACCCATCTCCAGGGGGATATGCAAGGAGGTGCTTAAAGAGAAATTCGTGGAGATTCTGCCTCGCTGCTTCTCCAGCCCAGTGTACTCATGCTTGTATCATGAGAACCATTCCTATTGGGATAAACTCAGTAAATGATCTCAGTGTGGCATGGCAAATTCATTCCATTTGAAGATTTAGAACATTCTGAAGTAGGAATGATGAGTGAACCATGTGAAATAGAGAAGGGAAATTTTCTCTAGAGGGTGGAACTAGTATAAGGTCAGCTGTGAAAATGATTTTGAATCACCTCAGTAAACCTGAACTGAGTAGTGTGAGCTGTCCACAGGCTGCTGCTCCTCTAAGCCAGAGCTGATCGTCTCAGTGGAACAAGAGAGAGCACTGTCAATCAGGTCAGCAATACTTCTGCGCAGCAGGCATGACAGTAAGCCCTTCTGCTGATGAGCTGCTGGACTTGAACACTGGTGCCTCACGGTGTTTTCTTCCCCAGCCTTGTTTGCTGGATCTTTCTTTCCTAACAGTAGCTAGACATGGGCAATAAGAAACATTGTATGGGCCAGGGATATAGTTCAGTGGCACAGTGCTGCCCAGCAAGCACGAGGTCAAGAGGGCTGGCCAGATAGCTCAGCAGATTAAGGCACATGCTTAGGCAAGCACAGTGGCCAGGATTTGATCCCCAGTGAGCAGTGCTGGCCCAGCCTCCAGGACACACTGAGATGGCGATTGAGACTGGACATGGTGGCATGTGCCTGTAATACCAGCACTTGGGAGGCTTAAAACAGGAGATTCACTACGAGTCCAATATGTGTAGTAAGACCCTATAGATCCTGTATCAAATACATAGAAAAAAAAGAGTTCTTTTTTATTTTTTGGCAGAACTGGGGGTTGAACTCAGTCCCTTGCACTTGCCAGGGAAGTGCTTATTCCAGTAAGCCATCTCTTCTGCCCAAGAGTTCTGTTCCTCATACTAAAAACAAACATTTGGATGGAGAATTTTTGTTTCTTATTTAAATGAGTAGCAAACGTGTGTGTGTGTGTGTGTGTGTGTGTGTGTGTGTGATGTTTGGTTTTGTTTGATTTCTTGATACAAGAGTCTTACCATGGGACTGAGGAGATAGTTCAGTAGTCTTACCTGCTTGGCAAGTGCAAGGACCTGGGTTCAATCCCCAGTACCACATGCTGTGCTGGTCCCAGAACTCTGGGTACATTGTGCAGGCCATCAAAACCAGGCATGGTTAAAAAAAAAACAGGCATGGTAACACAGGTCTGTAATCCCAGTGCTGGGGAGGCTGAGACAGGAGGATCACTATGAGTCCAAGCTACATAGCAAGAGTCTGTAACAAATAAAAGATTTTTTAAAAATTTTTAAGAAAAAGGAGTCTCACCTTGTACCCCATGCAAGCCTTGAACACAAGATCCTCCTACCTCAGCTCCAGAGGGCTGGGATTAGGGGCCTGTGTCACCAACCACGTTGAACACTTTTTGAGACAGGGTTTCATTATGCAGTTGGGATAGGCTTGAATTTGTAGTAATCCTCCTCCCTCGGCTTCAGAATGCTGAGATTACAGGTGTACACCACCTTGCCCAGCAGAACCAGCACTTTTTAGTATGTTAATGCTTTACTAAATCCTCTAGAGCCAAGGAATCTCCTGAAGAGAAGGATGTGAATCTGAGGAATGTGCCCAAGCTTGAATAGAAGATAGAAGGATTCCCAAGGGCTTCATTTCACAGCTACCATGTACTAGACAAGTGGTGGTGAACCTATGGCATGTGTGTTATTTGTTTTTCTTGTAAAGCAAAAGATGATTTAATGTTTCTAAACTAAACCCTTAGTATTCAGGCGTAATTGCATTCCTGGCACTTTGTGGTAAATAAGTGGGTCTGGGGTTGGAGTGTGTCTCCAAAAGGTTCTCCACCACTACTTTAGGCGCAGGTAAGTGTCTGCCTGCCTTAATCCAGGGCTATGTTAATGGAACTTAGGTCAGGAGAAAGCTACACAGATATAGATGTAATGATCTTGTATTCTAGATGTTTACTGTCTTACTGGCAGGAGGTTTAATTGAATTAAACTGAACTTTTGACTCGGTTAACTATAAAACGTTCCATCTGAATTGATAAAATAATAAGTAGCTATGGTTAAAAGTGCTATCGTGATTTGGAGGAGAAAGGGCAGAAGAGAAAACAATATCCCGGGAGGGTTTCGAGAGGACTGAGGATTTATAGCACAGAATGAGCACATTTGTTTAAGGAAAAATTAACTGGAGTCTGTACAGGGGCTGAAGCGCAAAGCAGAGGACAAATGCATTGCACTTGGGGGACACCACCTGGCCTGGCGCTGAAGGTTGCTCAGGAATATGGTGGGAGTCGCCAGGGAGGCAGACGCTGCTGTTAGATTTCTGGGCAGGAAGGCAAAGCCCACTGCACACTCACCCCGTGGCTGGCCAGCTGGAACAACGCCTGCATTGTCAGGCAGCCTCAGGCATCGGGACAAGACCCAGGCTTCGCTCAGGGTCTAAGGTTAGGAATAACAAAAGAGAGCTCCATGACCTGTTTCACTAGAACAGGAAGGAAAAGCAATTCAGAAATGCACTGCCTGATCTGGGGAGGTAGCTCAGTGGTCTAAGCACCTGCCCACCAAGCAGCAAGGCCCTGAGTTCAGTCTCTGGTACTGTATGTTGGACCGGCGTGCTGGCCACGAAACGGCATGGTGGTGCATGCCTGTAATCCCAGCACTGGGGAAGCTGAGACAGAGAATCACTACAAGTCTGAGCTGCATAACGAGATCCTGTAAAAAATAAAATTTTAAAAAAATCTTAAAAAGAAATGCACTGACTTGGGCAAACATCTGTGGTTGTCCTTTCCAGATGCAATGGGGAGGGGCAATATGACAGCCCTAGTCCCCAGTGTCCTGGGTGGGTCTTACTGTCTTACTTTGGGAACAGCAGTGATTATAGTTATACATATATATATATATTTATTTTATTTTATTTTTATTTTTTTTGTGGAACCAGGGATTAAACTCAGGCCCTTGCACTTGCCAGGCAAGCACTTATTCTACTGAGCTAACTTCCTGAATCCATAAATATTTTTCTTATAATACACAATTCTTTGGAAAAGGAAATAGTGTGTGTGAATTTAATACATTGCCACTTTGACATTTCTAAGGAAGATACTTTTTGTTAGCATTTCTTTCAGAGAATTTTTCTTAAGATCTATGGAATCAGGGAGACAGGAACAGAATCTAAGCCCTCCTACTTAAATTATGCTGTTTATTTCCCAGATTTTAGGAAATTGTACAATCAATTGTATCACATAGTAGATTATATAGTAAAATTGTACAGTCATGTTCTCAAGAATGGTTCATTTTTATTGACTCCAGCTTCTACTTACCCACGAAGGGTCAAGTAGCATCACAAGATGCAATTTTTCCTAATTTTTTTTTCATGATATTATGGCTTGTGTTTAGATGTCCCTCCAAAACCTTATACAGTCATAGGACTTTTTTAGAAGTGGCTGAATCTATAGTGTATGATTGATTCATGCTGCAATGTCAGGATTAAGGGTAGGCAGTTATTAAATTAGTCCCCTGATTGGTTTTGCGCCTTCTAATCCCAGTAGGCTGGAGACAGTATAAGGGACAGAAAGAGGCCTGTCTTGGCCCTTGTTGCTGTTACCTTTCTGCCCACCACAAACTGTTTGTCCTCTGAGATGCTCTGTGCCTGCCGCCTGCCTTGGAGCCAGCCGATTACGAACCGAAACCTCTACAAACTGGGAGCTAAATAGACCTCTCCTCCTTTAACTTTAGGTGTCAGGTATTTTGTCTCAGCAAGAGAAAAGTAGCAGATACTTGCTAAGCCGTTTTGAAACATAAGGTGAAAGGGATATAAAAGTTATGCATAAGTTCCCTGCAGGAGGCAGTTCGTAAAATTACTGAGATCAGGGATAAGACAGTCCTTGAAGCCAAACAGGCATGTCATTCACAAGAGTTATTTTCCTTTTTTTTTTTTTTTTTTTTTTTCTTTTCCAAATGCCCAAGGAACTCTCAGGACAGAAGGGAAAGAATGCCACTTAAACAGTCTTCAAAATCAGGACTTGAGTGCTCACTTATCAGATCAGAGAGCCAAGTTTCAGTCTGCAAGCTTCCAAGAAATAGAGGTCCTAAATAAAAAATCTCCACACCTTGGCATCCTATCAGAACAAGAAACACTTTTGGTGTAAGCCTCTGAGTACCGCAAGCCACTTGGAAATCACTCCAGAGCTAACATCCAGTTCCTGCTCGAGTGTGGGGAATGCCTTCCTGACAAAGGGTGGCTTGGCAAAGTATGGAAGGAGCCACTCCAGGAGCCAGCCCCACAAATATGCACCAGCGCACTCAGGGGGCAGCTGGAACACAGGCAGACCTGACCTTTCTACAAAGGAGCCATTCCAGTGCACAGAGCTGCTACCTGAGGAGCGGTCTGGCCGCTCAGAAGGCTGTCCATGCTGGGCAGTGCCCCCCATGCCGACTGTGGCCAGGCCTTCCGGTACCATGCCAGCTTGAGGAAGCACCTGCATCTGCTCAGTGGGGAGAAGCTGGTTGCTGCACAGAGTGCAGCGGGATTTTTGCCCAGCAGCGGAGGCTCACTGGGCACCTCTGCCAGCACCAGGGGAGCAATCCTTTCTGCTGCCCAGCGTGTGGCAGCCACTTCGCTAGGAGGGCTGCTGTGAAGACCCACCATGGGACGCACAGTGGGGAGAAGCCATTTGCTTGTGGTGTGTGCAGGAGGGAATTCACCTACAAGACCAAGCTCTCGGAGCCTGTCGGAAGTCACACAGAAGAGAAGACCTTTCCTTGTCTGGACTGTGACAATGGCTTCCTCCCTCTGAGAAGCCTGACAGTCCACCAGTGCCAGCGTGGGGCAAGGCAGCCCTTCCCGTGCCCCAAGTATGGCCAGAACTGCTTCTGGAAGAATGCCACGAAGGCTCGCTGGTGCCTACACAGCGAGAAGAAGCCCTTCTTCTGCATGGAGTGTGGCAAGAGGCTCCCTCCAGTGCTGGCACACTGTGCTGCCATCCACACCAGGCAGAAAGAGTCCCCCGTGGCCAGTGCATGAAAAACTTTCCTCAGCAGTCCAGCTTGCACAGTGCCCTGAGACCCATGCCACGGACCAGCCCTCCTCCTGCACATGGGGCCGGCGTTTCCACCACTGCAGGCATCTCCTGAGGTATACCTGGCTTCTCAGCGGAAGTCCCCCAGTGGGCAGCAAGAGCTTCTCCCAGAAGGCCTGCACGAAGTCCCAGCAGCACACACACGGGGGCCAGGAGCCTTCCAGGTGCGGTGAGCACAGTCAGACCTGTGCACAGCGGTCGCAGCTCACGAGCACCTGCGTGTTCACAGTGGGAGAAGCCCCACCAGTGCCCCCAGTGCAAAGGGCAGTTCGGGCTCAAGGAGTTTCTGAAGAACCACCTGCTCCAGCAAGTAGCAAAAAGCCCTTCTCCTGCAGTAACTATGGCAAAAGCTTCACCCAGCAGTATTGGCTTAGGGAACACTCCTGGGTCCACAGTCAGAAGATGCCTGGAGTGTGACAAGAGCTACTGCACCCGGGGCAGTCTGGAGGCCACCTGAATGTGCAGAGCTGGGAGAAGCCCTTCTGGTGTCCCCAGTGTGGCAAAGGCTTCCTCCAAAGAGGAGCCTGAAGACCCATCTGCAGGAGCACAGTGCAGAGACCTTTCTCCTGTGGGTGGTGTAAAAGGAGCCTTGTCTACACAGGGGCACTCAGCACCCCCTCACCATCCACTCCAGAGAGAAGGCTCCCCAGTCTCCAGGCAAACCACACAGCAGTCATGGGATGACAGCTGTTAGGGGGCCCAGCTGCTCAGCTGGCTATAATTAAGACAGGGTAAAGAATTTGCATAATATAGCCAGGCATGGTGGCACATGCCTGTGATCCCAACTCTGGGGAGGCTGAGGCAGGAAGATCTCCAATAGCAAGTTCAAAGTCAGCCTAAACCACATGAGGAGGCCCCATCTTAAAAAAACAAAAGTCAGGGGCTGGGGAGATGGCTCAGTGGAATAAGTGATTCCCTGGCAAGGGCCTGAGTTCAATCCCCAGTTCTGCAAAAAAAAAAAAAAAAAAAAAAAGGAAATAATCTGAAGAATGTAGCCCACAGGCACTCAGGCCATATGCACAGTTAACAGGACTGAATGGCTTTTTTTTTTTTTTTTTTTTTTTGTCTTTGAGATAGGATCCACTGTGCAGTTCAGGCTGACCTTGAATTCACTTTGTAGCACAGGCTGGCCTCAAACTTGAAGCAATTTTCTTGCCTCAGCCTCCCATGTGCTGGATTAGAGGCATGCACTACCACACACGGCCCCAGATGGCTTTTTATCAGAAATTGATGGTAACCTTGTCAAAGATGGTCAGAGACAGTCATGGGAGGAATTGTGTTTATGTGTATACGCTGACACACATGTCTATTCTTGGAACCCAAAGAATTTTACACTGCTTTGCTAGTTCATCAGAGTTTCTGTGCTATCTAAACATATGACAGTTCTTTCAATAAATTAGGAAACCATGACCTGGAGAAATGTGATGTACCAGAACCTTTCCCCCAAAACACCTGCCAGCTTTGCCACTGCCAGGCCTTGATGTTTAAAGTGTCTTAAAATCTTCAGTTTGGCTGGTGAGATGGCTCAGTGGTCTTCTAAGTGCCTGCCGGGCAAGCGCAAAGCCCAGGTTGGATCCCTCGTGCCACATGCCATGCTGGCCCCGAAACTCTGGGTGTGGTACACCTGCCACTGAAACCAGGGGTGGTGGCAGCTCTGAGCCGGGCGTCGTGGCGCAGGCCTGTAATCCCAGCACTCGGGAGGCTGAGGCAGGAGGATTGTTGTGAGTTCGAGACCAGCCTGAGCTACGAAGTAAGCTTAAGGCCAGTCTGAACTGCATAGTGAGACCCTGTCTCAAAAAGACAAAAAAAAAAAAAAAAAGTAAAAGATTTTTTAAAATTTAAATAAAAATAAAATCAGAGGAAAGATTTATCTAGCTCACAGTATGTAGAGGTTTCACTCCACAGTCAGCAGGCTCTAAGGCAGGGTGGCACATGGCAGAGTTACAGTGGTACATGGTGGGCAAAAACAGCAAGTGAGTCAGGACTCTGTCCCTTATATTGAATGGAGGCTACCTGCCCTAGGGTGGCTGTAGCTCCCTCCCTTAACTCCAGCATTGGGCCATGAATGAGTCATAAACTAGCCTGGGCCTACTCTGAAAATCCTGTTCCCTGCCCTCCAGGGACTGCATGAAGTTTTGCAGGAACATCTAGACATAAACCATAGCATGGTAGCAGCAGAAGTAACAGAACAGATGAATAAACCTTAAATGAGGGCGAATCAGAAGTAATCACACAGGTAGCTAAAGAGATGGTGACTGCAAAGAAGAAAATTATCAATGCATTTAGATTAGATGCAGATTTGAAAAAATAGAGGAGCCTAAGGAAACCATGAATGACCAATAGGAAAGAACTAATGCTATAAAACAAACACCCAGGAGATTAAAACTCCTGTTGAAAGCATACACAGCAAAATCAGCCAATGTGAAGACAAAATATCAGATCTACAAGAAAGGGCTGTGAGGCCCAACCAGATAGCTCAGGAGATTAAAGCGCCTCCTTACGCAAAGCCCAGGAGCCAGTTCAATCCCTCCACCTTCCCGCGCGCTGTGCCCCCCCCCCCCCCGGGCGTGCTGAGACACTGACTGAAACTGGGCATGGTGGCGTACACCTGTAACCCAGCGCTTAAGAGGCTGAAACAGGGGAGTCCGATCTACACAGTGAGACCATGTACACCCTGTAGATCCTGTACTAAATACATTAAAAAAAGAAGGGCTGTGATCATCCCTAAAAGCAGCAAGGGACTATGAACTATCAATCCAACAGCTGCTAGATGATGTGAAGAAGAAGAATATATGACTAATCAGGGGCCAGGGATATAGTTCGGCAGTGCAGTGCCTGTCTCACAACTGTGAAGTCATGGGTTTGATTCCTGGCACTTAAAAAAAAAAAAAAGATTAATTGGAATCAGTGAAAAATCAGAAGATAACACAAAGGATATATAAAAAAATCTTTTTCATAGAATAGCAGAAAACTTCTCAATAATGGGAAAATCCTGGTATGAAGTAACAACAGACACTAACAGACTTCCAGGCCTTTGGCTTGGTCATTCAGGTCCCCACTGTAGGCTGACCTTTTGCACTCTTCCATACCCAACTCTGGGAGGCCGTTGTAAGTATAAATTCATACATATTTATTTAGTTTTGGTGCCAGGAGTTAAACTCAGGACTTTGTGTTTACCAGGCAATTGATGTATTGCTAAGCTTATATCACTGGCCCCTACATTTGTATGTCTTGTATTATATCCGTTTCTCTAGGAAACACTGGTACAGTTTAAAAAAAAATACATTTGTTTTAATTTTAGAGTCTCTGAGTGAAGTCCATGACATCATTCTCATATTTGCTTTGTGGATTAATCTTTTTTTTTTTTTTTTCTGTATTTAGGACAAGGTCTACAGGGTCTTACTAAGATATGATTCAGATTTGGATTTGGACTCGTACTAGTACTGATAGTGATCCTCCTGTTTTCAGACTCCCAAGTGTTAGGATTACAGGCACACACCACCACGCCCAGTCTCAAGCCATGTCTCAGCACACCTGTGGGGCCAGGCCAGCAATGCATGCCAGGGGTCATTCTGCCAAAGTAGGTGCTTTAGTCCTCTGCGCTATCAGGCCGGCCATGAGGACTAATCTTTCATTAGAAGGCAATTTTTTCCAGACTATTTCAACAATTTACACCTGCCTGTGGGATCAGCAATCTCTTACATTACTAAAAGAACTCATACCACCAGGTCCTTGGTTATACTTGGAAACATGCCCAAAGTGGTCTCTTGGTCGGTGGTTTGCTCAGATACTTGAGATCCCAAGGAATATGACGATGGCGAGGAGCCTCTCCATGTTTACACTGTTTGTGTGGCCAGATGGTCCTGGTTCTGGACTGTCAGAGAAGTTCCCCGTGAGACCCCAGGACAGATCCCGTGTGATTGATGCTGCCAAACACGCCCACACGTTTTGTAGCACAGAAGATGAGGAGACTGTATGTTCAGAGTTCGGAAGGCTTCGAAAGACAATACAGGAAGGAGCAGGCAAAGTGTGGACTCCCGCTGCCCTACCAGTCCCAGCTGAAGAACACTGCGGTAACCTTCATTGTGGATGGAGCAGTAATGACATTTGACCAAAAAGGTGATGATGACCAATCAGACTAAGGATTCAGCTCTGTCACCGTGTCTACCATTGATGAAGAAGAAGAGGAGATTGAGGCGAGAGAAGTTGCTGTTTTGTATGCCCGGAATGCCAGAGTGATTGGAAAACTGCTGGAGTGCAAAGGCATGAGCAAGAGGAGACTGCAGGAGCTGGCCAGACTGGAAGCCAAGAAAGCAAAAGCAAAAAGGAACTTTGATTGACAACCAGTTCCCATGAGAGGACTGCACTGAGCGGGAAACAGAGGCAAGCGTTTAGATGCAACAGAAAAATACTTTCTTGTTTATGTGAGCTGGTTCCTGTTTATGCCCCAGAAGAAAGCTCTGTGTTGCTTCCCATGGATTCTTCTACATTAAGTCTTTGAGTCTATGTGACCGGCTCTCTATGAAGTAGATTGAGATTGTTCTGTATCTTTCTGTGTATTAAAAAAAAATTTTTATTAAAAAATAAAGAACTCGTAGCTTTCCTTCCTTAGGGAATCCCTGGATTCTTTCTTGTTTCCGTAGCATAAAATATGGTTCCAAATTACCTGAAACATAATCACCTGAGATCAAGCAGGGCATCATGGTTCATGGCTGTAATTCCAGCACTCAGGAGGCTGAGACTGAAGGATCATTGTGAGTTTGAGGGCAGCCTAGGCTACATAGTGAGTTCAAGGCCACTCTCCACTATATGGCCAGACCCTACCTAAGAAACAATCAAAACAGGCTCTGGATAGAGCTCAGCAGCACAGTGCCTGCCCAGCAAGCACAAGGTCCTGAGTTTGACTAGTGATAAAAAGTAAAAATACAAGGAAAATAAAACAAAAATAATCCCAGAATCATTCCAGTGTGCATAAGCCTGTAGATGCGTTGATGGTTTTTTTTTTTCAAAGAAAAAAGTTAGCTCATGACAGCCAGACTGTAGCATGCTCTGGTTATTCAGTGAATGTCTGTCTCTCTCTCTCTCTCTCTCTCTCTCTCTCTCTCTCTCTTATTCAGTGTATGTCTCTCTCTCTCTCTCTCTCTCTCTCTCTCTCTCTCTCTCTCTCTCTCTTTTTACTTTTCTTGGTGGAATCAGGGATTGAACTCTGGTCTGTGTGCTTGCCAGGAAAGTGCTTTTTCCACTGAGCCATCTCCCTGACCCTGTTGGTGGATCTTTTTCGGGAAGTGCACTAGCTTCTACGTAAAATGTGGGTGAAGTTCTAGGATCCCAGAATCATAGATTGGCCATAGGGACAAAAACAGTCACTCCTGGGAACCCATAAGGATTCTTTCGGAACTTCAAACTTAGAACAGATAATGTTCAGCCAGACCCCAGCCCACCACAGCACTCCATTTAACTGTTCTCCCCATCTTTGTTTTTTGGTACTGGGAATTGAACTCAAGACATTGCCCTTGCCAGGCATGTGCTGTGCCTCCAAGCTGTAACCCCAGCCCCTTGTCTTTCCATTTTTATTGGCAGATGCGTATGATACTCTTCTTCAGACCCCTACCTGCTTCAGTTCCTCCAACTGAAGTCGTTTCTTTCCTCTTACTTTCCAGTAAAAGTTTTATACCTTCATGCTCGCCCCTCCGTTTTAGTTCACACTATCCTTGAAACAAGAATCCATAATGTTTTAGAATCCAAAAGTTCAGAGAGACCAACGGAAAAACAGGAAGATGTTATTAGGTGTCCCCCTGGCTCCACAGGACTCCTGGCCGAGAGGACTGAGCCCTGAACATAGAATAGGCTCCAGCATGACGCATTTGGTCAACGGACTTGGTCTTCCACAGGAAACTTGTGGGCGGGCAAAAGGCAAAGACAGTTTGCCAAGCTGTGATCGTCTTGTATCTTGGTGGCCCTGCTCGGGCATAACCAGATGTTACATTAAAATTTTTAATTACAAGGACAAAAGCTACTGCTTTTTATACAGTGTCCCTAGGCCGCGTCTGTTGCGGTCCTTCTGGCCTCCGTTTCTGCTTTCTCTTCCTCCGTCTCAGACTGTTTCCTTTTCCCGGAGACTGCAAGGATCAGAGGCTCCGTCACAGCCAGGTGGGCTTAGGCTAGGCTAGGTCAGCAGGAACGTGGTTAACAGACCCCGGGGCGCCCGTTCCTCCCGCCTGCAGGGGGCGCACTGGCCCAGCGCGCCGTTGTCTCCGGCCTCCGCCTCCCAGCATGCCCCGCGCCCAGCGGCCGGGCTTGAGGAGCCTGGGCTTGGTCTTTGGCTTCGAGTAGCGGGCGGCTGTGTGAGGCAGTCAGGCAGGATTTAGGGAAGGTCCCGAGCGCCGTCCGCCGCGCCGGAGCTGAGGAGACCGCGAGGGCCATGGCCGCGCCGACCCGGGTAAGCGGCTCCCGCTCGGTCCTCGGCACCGCGGCCCGGCGCGTGGGCGACACGCGTGGGGTCACACCCTCCCAGAGCCCCGGGAGAGCCGGCGGTGGGGCCTGGGTGGTGAGGGGCTCAGGAGGGGACGGAGGGCCGGGCCGGGCGGCGCGGTGGCCGGCGCGGCCATGGGCTCGCGGTTGGCACGGAACACAGAACCCAGGTTCAGGATCCCGGGTGCCTGATTGACGTCTGGTGAGGGCTTCAGCGTCGGGATTAGCCGCTGAGGTGGTCGCGTTTGTGTTCCCAGATTGTGGGTGAGCGGTGCCAGCTTGTACCCCCAAACTGAAAGCGCTGCTCCTTCCCTTCCGTTGATTCCTATGGTTACTGGGAAAGTAACACTGCGTACGCGGGGTGCAGAGAGTAGGCTGGAAAAAGGAGCCGTTCCGAGCGTGGGGAGAGCAAAATCCACACAGTTCTTATTTAGTGTTTATTGACATGAAGGCCATGGAATGTTTTGCTAACCTTTCTCCTGAGCATTCTATCTGGGTAAGTGAATTTGGATCGTTAACAGCGTGTACAATCTAATTTCGCGGATATGTTACCCCGTACCCTGTGGATGCCCAGAACTGGGGAGAGGGGTGCTGAATTCTATAATTTAATTGCCTTTTTCTTTTAAGACAGGGTCTCTCTATACAGTCCGTACAGCAGTTTTGTGCATGTAGTGAAATGAGATAGAAACTTGTGATAGTAGAAGTGTTTAGACAGAGCTCTTTACTCCAGGGAACCTGAGGTCCGGTGGAGAAGCTGGTGGATGTCTCAAGGGTGTGTCCGAACATTTTGGGTGCCCTGCACAGCTCAGGATTTTGTCACCCTTGCCACTATTGACATTTTGTACCAGAAGGTTTTCTCTATGAGAACTGACCTGTGCATTGTGGTTAGCTGAATGCTTAGTGGATGACATTGCCCCCTCACGCCCCTCAGTTCCACCCATCAGAAATGACACCAGACTTTGCCTAATGTACTCCAAGAGGCAAGTTGTCCTGATTGAGAACTAGTGACCTAATTTTTCTCACAGACAAAACCAGACATAAATGAATTCCCTAATAGGGCTGTCATGAAACAAGTTAATGTTTTTTTAAATGTTATAATAGCAATGAATATTTCACGAAATTAAAATAAAGTGAATTTTTAGGAATGATGATAGTTTTAAAAGCTTAATTCTAGCCTGTAATTCCAGCACCCGGGAGGCTGAAGCAGGATGAATATTGTGATTTTGAGACTAGTGTTGGCTGCAAAGTAAGCTCAATGCCAGCCTGAACTGCATAGTGAGACCCTGTCTCAAAAAGACAAAAATAAATACACAGTTCTAAACTTTATACCAAGTGTAACAAAAAGATAAACATAGTGGCGGGGGATGTAGCTCAGTGGCATAAGTGCCTGCCTGGCAAGCACAAGGCCCTGAGTTTGATTCCCTGTTCCAAAAATAAATAGCCATAGAGAAGAACTCATTGAAATTAAACTAAAATTAGGGCCGGCCAAATAACTCAGTGAATTAAATCACCCGCTTAGGCAGATGCAGGGGCCTAGGGTTCAGTCCCCAGCAGGCTGTGCTAGCCCCGCCCCCAGGGCACACTGAGCAGCCATTGAGACTGAGCTAGACTGGGTGTGGTGACACTGTGCCTGTAATCCCAGCTCTTTAGGAGGCTGAACACAGGTGGAACACTATGAGCCCGATCTATGTAGTGAGACTGTAGACACTTACTAAAAAAATACAAGAAAGAATGAAATTAAAGAAAATGGGCCAGCCAGATACAGCAGACTAAAGCACCTGCTTAGGCACACAGAACAGCAGCCGGGTTTGATAACGGTCCTGCCCCCATGCTGAGAGGCAATTAAGACTCAGAAGCTTGTAATCCCAGTGTTTGGGAGGCCAAAAACAGTAGAATTACTATGAGTCCAATCTATGTAGTGAGATCCTGTAGATCTTGTACTAAATACATTTAAAAATAAAGAAAGAAAGAGAACATTAGGGCCTGGGATATAGCTAAGGGGCATAAGTGCCTGCCTAACAAGTACAAGATCCCCAGTCCTGAGTTCCATCCCTGGTGCTGGAAAAAATAAATAAAATTTAATAAGATGTGGAATGTAGTATTTTAAGTTAAGTATTACATAATTCTGGTTTATTAACCTCAGCAAGTATTAATTTTTCAAGTCACCCATAATAAATATTAAATTGAGTTGGGAGTGTAGCTCACTGATAGAACCCTTTCCTAGCATGTTCAAGGCCCTGGGTTTAATCCCTACCACAAAAATGAAATAAAACTGAAAATGTGTGTGCCCTTTAGTTCTCCTTTTTAGACTTTATGCTACAAAGTAGACTATTAAAGCATAGCGAAGTGTTTGTAGTTTAGGAAGGGGGCTGTGATAAGCAGTGAGTGTGCCCATTCAGAAGACTGTAGTCATGCAGTAGAATGCAGCTAATCCCAAAATGAGCTCGCCTAGTTCTCCTGACCTGGAAAATAGCCATAACATATGTATGTATATATATATATATATATATATATACTTGGTCCTAACATATTAAGTGAACAAAGTCACAGAGTGATTTGTTCTTTTTTTTTTTTTTAAGAAAAAGTTCCATCCCAAGCCCAGGGATATATAGCTTAGAGGTACAAAGAAATGTGGAAGGGATTGCGGTGATCAACAGCAGAATCCCATGACTGGATTAGGACAAGAAATCATTCCCAAGGAAGAGGCTGCTGAGCAGACCAAGCAGTTGTCCACCACAGAAGCCTTGAAAATTGATGAGAATGAGCCAGAGGCATTTTGAAGTAGTCACAGCTACATTTATGTCTGTGATTTCAGCTACATCTGACCTTTGAAGATGTTGCCATTTACTTCTCGGAGCAAGAATGGCAGGACCTAGAGATATGGCAAAAGGAGCTTTACAAGGGTGTCATGAGGACCAATTATGAGACTCTTGTCTCTCTAGGTAAGATGCACTCAGACTTGGGGTAAGTCATGGAAGCAGGTCCCTTGGGAAGCCTTATTGCTAGGTGTTCCAGTTTGTCAGGTAGCAAGATTCAGGCTTCTTACCATCTGTTCTTTTTGTTAATGCTTCTGTACATATTACCATTCCTTACTCAAGGGTGGAGGTCGTCATTCAGGACTTTTTTTTTTTTTTTTAAATTGGTGGAGGACCTCACTGTACAGCTCAGAATCACAGTGATCCTCCCATTTTCAGCCTCCCCAACACTGGGATTACATACACCTAGTCTCGGTGTGGTGGGAGGCAGGGGGTATGTGGTGCCAGGGATTGAACTTGGGTCCCTGCTCTTGCCTAAGCAGGCATTTAGTCTGTTGAGCTATCTCGCCGGCTCACTCAGTACTATTTGAGACAGCATGTAACATCAGGTGGTGAGAGTTTGCTAAGTACATTTCAAGACTTCAGTGACAGGTTACTCTTAGCATACCTGGCTCTTCCCATGAAGAATCTGTGTGTCTGCCTGGTTCATTTATGTGTTTGTGTACTGGTCCTTCTGCATGCTAGGCAACTACTGTGCTGCTGAGCTCCAGCTGCAGCACCTATGTGTGTATCTGTAGCCTATGAATAGCCCTGCATATAGCTTTCCAGTGGGTTAAAGACTTACAGAAGATCGCTTTCCTAGCATGTTTGAGGCACTGGGTTCAATCACTGGTAACCATTCCTATCCCCTAAACCCATAAAACAAAAGTAGCTGATGTTCTTCCCTGAAGTGAGAATTTGAAAGGATTCCCATAAGTACTTAACAGGATGACTCTGGTTATCATAATAAATGTTCTTTTAGGCTTCATATTTCTTTCTTTTGGGGGGGGGGGGAAGGTGGTGTTGTCATGCACACTGGGAAAATGCTATATAACTGAGCTACCTTGCCCAGCCCTTAAAAACTCCATCTATGCAGAGAAGCATTACCTCACACTTAGTCAAAGGCAACTATTTTTGTTTTAGTTCATAGTTTCTTATACTCTATAAAGATAGTGGAAACACCTGTTTCTTGGTTCATTGAGGTTAGCATTAATTGCTATGAAACATGAGACTTTAGACCATGTGTATTAGTCCCTCTTTTCTCCTTTTAACCATCTCTCCAGTTTTTGATGACTTTTTATGCTTCTATTGGCTTTATAATATAAAATAATACGCATAAACTTGTAGCTCATGTTCTGTCATTTTTATTTCCCTCAGCTCTGCCCATGTACAGAGATAAGGTGATGACTTCCCTTATACTGCAACTGCAAGGTTTATAAAACTAGTACTCTGTGTTTCATTGCCAGTTAAGTTTTCCAGACCCTATGTATAGATTGTCTTAAAATATGTAATCTAATATGAGTTCAAGACCAGCCTTGACTATGTAAGGGAGTTCAAGGGAAGCCTGTACTATATAGTCTCTGTCTCACAAAAAAAAAAAAATAAGAAAAGTTTATATACAAAAATAATAATTTGATGTCATTGACCCTGTGTCACCCCCCTCCAGTGTCCCAAGCATTGAGGTGGAGTGGAGCCCCTCTTTTCATAGCAGTTAGTCAAAATCATGCCGCATTTAAATTTGCTCACTGTTGGGCTATGACTTTAGATTTGGATTTTTAATTACTTCCCTTATTCCTCTCATCTGTAGCCTGATTATCACAGTTAGTTACATGTACCTTTCTACCTCTTGTCAGTTCTCCTCCAATCAGTCTGTCCAAAAGAATTCCAACCAAAACTCCAGGACTTTTCCTGACCTTTAACCTTATCTTAAAGAACATAGAGGAAGCTGGGCATGCACAGCTATAATCCCAACACTCGGAAGGCTGAGGCAGAATTGCTACAAGTTTAAGGCCAGTCTGGGCTATAAAGTGAGTTCAAGGCCAGCCTGCACTGCACAGTGAAACCCTGCTCAAAAAGACCAACAAAACAAACCACACCATAGAGGAAAGAGGGCCATAAACTGTTAAGAACCCTCTGGGAACAAGAGGGAATGTGCCTATCCTGTCAGCTAGCACGATTTGCGGTGTTAGAGATGGGAGATGTCTGTTGCCGGAGTTGCCAGGGTGTGAAGCAGAGGCTCCTGCAGTGAGCACAGCCTACTGGAGGCTTGGTGATGTTGGAAACACTCCTGCCACAGTGCAGCCATGCCAGCAAGTGAGACCTGATGGCCTGGGATAGGCCGTCCCTTCCCACTGCCTCCAGTGAATGACCGCAAGCTTTGTTTCTGAAATGGAGGCATCCTGGACACATAATTTGTTACAGAATAATATGGCATGGTTTATACAAAATACAAATGCCAGGGAGCTAGCCTGTACTGAAAAAAAAAAAAAATTGACAAAATTCAAAGCCAGGAACAAAATAAGTGTATGTATTAAAAAAAAAAAAAAAAACAGATGAGACTGTAGTTCCATTCCAGCACCGCTTGCTGGCCAGCCCCACCCCAGGGCAGGCTTAGCTGGCCACAGAAAGGAAAAAAAAGGGCCAGCCAGAGGCATGCGGTGCCAGCCCTGTCACCGGGGCCTTCTGAGACAACAATATGCAATGTATTAATTATTGTAACTGTCATACTAACCTTTTTTGAGACTGTTTCACTGCTATTTTATCTTTTTTTTCTCATTAAAATGAAAAAATAAATAAAATGACTGATGAGCAGAGGATATAGCTCACTGGCATAAGTGCCTACCTGGCAAGTGCAAGGCCCCAAGTTTGATCTCTGGTACTGCAAAATAAATAAGTAAAATGACAAAAAAAAAAAAGACTGGGCATGATGGGGCATGCCTGTAATCCCAGTGTTTGAGAGGCTGAAAACAGGAGAATCACTATAAATCTGATCTGCTTAGTGAGCCGCTGTAGACCTTGCAGACCCTGTACCAAATACATAAAAACAAAACAAAAAACAGACATTGGGCTGAGCTGGGCCTTAGTGGTAGTTTGCCATGCACAGGTCTTGGGTTCACGCTCCCGCACTACAAAAATATAAAAACACGCATGGGAATGTGAAACAGTAGATTCAGGGTAGTGGTTACTTCTGGAGAGAGACACCACAGTTAGGAGCTTCAACTGGGCTCTTGTCTGGTCCTTAAAAAGCCTGCAGCAAGGTCAGCATGAAAAGATTTGACAGTTAACAGCATTGAGGTTTTTGTGTATTGTTTTCCTTTTCTTTGTATTAGAAACATTTTTGATAAAAATTATTTTTAAAAATCTGTTTGACATAATTTTTGCCTGAGTTAACTTCATTTAAAACTATACCCCACCCTACCCTGGCTGGACATGTTAGTTCATGCCTGTAATCCCAGCACTTGAGAGGCTGAGGCTGGCAGGAGGATCACCATGAGTTTGAGGCCAGCCTGGGCTACATAGCAAGACCTTGACCACAAATGAGACTGGGCAGGGTGGCACACGCCTATAATCCCAGTGCTTGGGAGGCTGCAAGCTGGAGGATGACTACAGTCTGATTTGTGTTAGTGAGACCCTGTAGATCCTGTACTAAATACAGGATCCTGTACTAAATATTTTTTAAAAAGCTTAATAAAATTTTACTCAGAAGATGTGGCTTAAATGAGCATTAATAGTATTGGAAGCCAGATGTGGTGACACATCGCTTTAATCCCAGCACTAGGGAGGCTGAGAAGGGATCGATGCAAGTCTGTGGCAAGCCTGAGCCACATCATAGTGAGGTCAAGTCCAGCCTGAAGGACAGATTCTGTCACAAAACAAAAATAAAAAGACTATTAAAGCCTTTGCCATTGTGCTTTTGGGTGGTGTACAGCATCACTGGGAGCAGCACAGCCAGATGATCATCTGTCTGACCATCTATCCAGATAGACGAGGAAGGACTGTTAGGTGGCTGGGCAGTTCTGCTCCCCTTTGCACAAACCTGTAACTATTTGCTAACAGATAATGCCCTGGAGATAGGCTTCGAAAGCTCCGAAATGACTTAATGTCTTTTAAATATACTGCCCAAGGAGGCCTAACTATCCCATCGGACTTCTCTATGCAGATGGTGCGCTTCCCAAACCAGAGCTCATTTCCTGGATTGAGCAGGGGAGAGAGCCCTTCAGGAGCTGGGGGCCATCTCAGCGCCCAGGAAACAAGGTTCTCTTCTCCGCTGACCTGCATTTTGCTCCAGTTATTGAGGGGCAGCTGGCTGGGGGTGAGTACTAAGAAATGAGGGTCTAATATTAGATTCCTAGTGTCTCTCCTCTGATCTTGACTTCTTGCTCGGCAGAGCTGAGGCTTTGTGTCTCAGAGATTGTAGACAAAGGCAGCGGAGCAAGGTGGGCAGGATAGTGGGTTCTACAGTGCCAGTGTCCATCCTGCCTTTTCTGGATGATGCCGGGCAGCTTATTGTCCCTGTCGGTGTTCAATTCCTGGAGAAGGAAGATGGGAAACGTTCCCACCTGGCAGAATTAAACAGGCTTCACGTGTGCGGTGTTACAGGTTTCCGTGCGCACAGCACACTGATGATGGAAGCTGCTCTTGGTATTGGGCAGGAAAGAGCAGAAGCAGGGGTAGTTTGGCCCTCTGTGACTGAAGTGGCTGCTCTTACCAGTGGTGATCATCTGTGACCATTCAAATGCCAGCTGTCCCCTTCCACTTCTTGTCATGATGGGAGAATCTGACACAGGAGTTCCTGAAACTCAGTATTAAATTACTGAATGTAAAGAATCAACATGAGTATGATCCTAAGAAATCTTATCTGTTTATAACTGCTGCTTTCTAGAGAGGAAAGGATTTAAGGAGGCTTTGCTATTTTTTTTTTTTAAGAAATTGCTGGGCAGCCCAGAGAGAAAGCTCAGTGGAATAAGTGCTTGTCTGGCAAGTGCAGGGTCCTGAGTTCAATCCCCAGTATCACACACACAAAAAAAATTGCTGGGCATGGTGGTGCACACCTGTAATCCCAGCACTTGGGAAGGAAAGCTGAGGCAGGAAAATCCTTGTAAGTTTGAGACCAGCCTGGTCTACAAAGTGAACTCAATGTTAGCCTGAGCTGCATAGTGAGATGCTGTCTCAAAAAGACAAAAAAAAAAAACAAAAAAACAAAAAAAAAAAAAAAACTTTTTTTTTCCATCTATTTTTCCAGAAAGTTTCCTTAAAACATTGGTTAGGCCCAGAGTGGGGCTCAGTGACCAAGCACATATCTTAGGTTCATTCACTAGAATTTTTTAAAAATTGGAAATAGGAGGGGTAGGGAGGACTGGAGCTGAGCTTTGCCTCCTGGTCTCAGAGGGCCAAAAGAGCACTGGGATGACAGAGCCGGTATTCGGGCCCTGTTAGGAATCTACCTTGTGACTCCAGGCGTGTCTTACATAAAACAAGGCCAGTCCAATTGGAGGTCTTCGCAGTGGCCGGCAGCTACGTGTGTGCTGCTGCCCCATCTGCCTGGACAAGCAGCCAGAAGCCGCTTGCTCAGCAGGGGCTGCACGGCACCTGAGCCCAGGCCTTCTGTTGCCAGAGCTCACAGCAGAGTGCTGCAACACGTGCTTTCCTCTCTTCAGTGCTGTACAATAGGTCTGCTCGTGTTATTTTCAGGGAGCTCTCACCAGATTAATTTTGCACATGCAACAGAGGCATGCTGGATGCTTGGGGAGTTCGCTGGAAACTGGCCAGGCCCTGGGGGAGACCACTTTTGTAGTGGCAATCTGTAGTCATTGGATAGAAGGGCAGACTAACTGAATCTTTATTTTAAATTTCAGGAAACCTGCAAGCTGAGAAATCGAGAGAAACTAAATGCCATTTCCCATTAGATGCTCTTCAGAGCCAGTCTTCCTTTGAATCCAAATTTTTAGGAGAAAGGCCAGACCCAGGCCTTACCCCCATGAGCCCAAAAAGACAAAACACATGGACCCTGGCCGCATTTACCACCAGCGCTGCCCAAAGAGAGGGAATCCCCAGTCACAGGGTCCCAGGCCTCCAAGGCCTGAGGGAAGCCCCCTCCTGGAAAAGCACCCAACACCCTGGCCCTGTCTGCAGGGAGAGCCTCTGGGAGAAGAACCCCTTAGTGAGGCACCAGAGGAGCCACTCCAAGGACCTGTCACCTAGGGACAGGCCACGGCAGAGGTTCAACAACTGGCCTGAGCCACAGCTGCTGCGGAGGGCCCAGGGGCCCCTACAGTGTGAGGCGTGTGGGCAGAGTTTCTACCTGCAGCGGTGTTCACAGAGACAGCTGGGTGCCCACGTGAGCAAGAGCCCATTCCAGTGCCCAAAGTGCCAACTACGCTTCTGTCTGGAGCAGACCCTGCTGGGGCAGGAGGGGGAGAAGCCTTTCCACCTCAGGCAGTATGGCGAGGGCGTGGCCTCACCATGCAAGCTAGGTGAGCACAGGCAGCTCTGCACCACCGGGGAGCAGCCTTTCTCCTGCTCGCAGTGCAGCCAGAGCTTCAGCCTGTGGAGCACGCTGAGCGCCCACACACGGGGTCACTGCCGGGCGCAGCTGTTCTCCTGCAGTGTGTGTGGCCGGGGCTTTGCGCACCGCTGCAAGCTCCACGAGCACCTGCGCGTGCACAGCGGGGAGCGGCCCTTCGTGTGCCCTGAGTGCGGCAAGCGCTTCCGCCTCAAGGGCATCCTGAAGGCGCATCAGCGCATTCACAGCACCGAGCGCCCCTTCTCGTGTCCCCAGTGCGCCAAGGGCTTTGCGCGCCAGTCCAAGCTCACTGAGCACCTGCGTGTGCACAGTGGTGAGCGGCCCTTCCGCTGCCCAGAGTGCGACCGTGGCTTCCGCCTTAAGGGGCAGCTGCTCAGCCACCAGCGCCTGCACACAGGTGAGAGGCCCTTCCAGTGCCCCGAGTGTGACAAATGCTATCGCGTGAAGGCAGACATGAAGGTGCACCAGCTGCAGCACCGTGGAGAGATGCCTTTCTCCTGCGCCTGCGGCAAGGGTTTCGCCAAGCAATCCAAGCTCACCGAGCACATCCGCACACACACTGGAGAGAAGCCCTTCCAGTGCGCCGCGTGTGATAAGTGCTTCCGCCTGAAGGCCCAATTGCTCAGCCACCAGGGCCTGCACACTGGAGAGAGACCCTTCCGATGCCCTGAGTGTGACAAGAACTTTCGGGAGAGGGGACACATGCGGAGGCATCAGCGCATCCACAGACCAGAGAGGCCCTTTGCCTGTGCAGACTGTGGAAAGGGCTTTCTCTATAAGTCCAAGCTGGCTGAGCATGTCAGGGTGCACACAAAGGCCTGTCGGGTTCCCAGTGAATCTGACATTAAGAAAAGGCGTAGCCAGCTGTTCGCCATGATTGAGGCTGACTGGAGCTGAGTCTGCCTGCATGGTAGCAAAAAGTGGAGCTGAGGTCTGGAATCTGGAGCCCATGGGCAGTCCTGCTGTATGGACTCGAGGTGCAGAGAGGCCCTTTGGCAAGACTATATTATAAGTTAGGAATCCCAAGGACAACTCTGTTGCCAATCCATTGATTAAACAACAACAGATTTGTTCTTCCGCCCATCTTCAGTCATTTTGACTCAGTGCTAAGATAGCTATAAAATGCTAGCTTGAGTTAAAGCTGGAGGAAATGCCTCCGATGCCGTCCTCAAAGCTGAAGGGATAGGAGTGGTGCTTAAATGTGGCTTCAGCTTTGTTTCTTTTCAACCTGTAAGCCTAAACTGCGGGTTAAATACAGTGAATTCTGTTTCTGGACTGGCCTGAAATGCTCGTGTGCGCCTGCTTTGGATTCATTTATTTTGAAATGCAGATGACTTCTCTGAATCTTTATGCCAATGCAGCTTCTCAGCAGACTCCATAGTGCCTTTGCATAGGACCCCCTAAGAAAATGGTAATTGTAGCAAAATTTGGCTAATCTGGCTTGAAGAAGCAAAGAATGAGGGTACCAGGAGGTAGGAGCCTGAAGGGAGATGTCACGTTGCATGAGGAGGTAGAGATTTGGTATTTTCAGAACACAGATGCTGCCTGCTGCCCTGTGTGATGGAACTCTTTGAGTGAATAAGCTGCTGACCAAAGGTGACAATACAAAATAACAAAGCTGTAGCTTAATCAGGAAGCATTGTGGGCAACCACAGTTTGAAAGTAGGAAGTAAAAAAAAAAGGGAAAAAAAGGGGATGCCAGGGAGATGGCGCAGTGGAATAAGCACTTCTCTGGCAAGTGCAAGGGCCTGAGTTCAGTCCCAGGTTCTACCAAAAAAAAAGAAAAATAGGCAGTTTCCAGGCAGATGTTAATAAATCAGTGCCTTAGTTACTTTCTTATTGCTAGGGGAAAAAAATACAACCACAAAGGTGGAAAGATTTTCTGTAGCCCATTTTGTATGGGCTTCAGTCCATAGTTGGCTGGCTCTAGGGACAGCATGGCAGAGGGTGTAGCAGAGGAGAAACAGTCTATGCCAGGGTGGGCAGGAAGCAGCCAGTCTTCTTTCCCTTTTTAGTCCGTCCAGGCTGAAGACTATTGGTTAGTACCACCTACTCCAGGGTGGGTCTTCCCTCTTCAAGAAGACCACACTCCATCCCCAGAACTATGCTAAGCCAATCAGTGAACTGATTCAGTGTCACCCATGGTCCAATTTCAGATTATTCCCAAGTTGGCTGACCTGGAGTCCTGAGGTATGACACAGAATGAGATTATCTGTTGGGGCCAGGGAGATAGATCAGTAGAATAAGGACTTGCCTGGCAAGCACAGGGTCCTGCATTCAATCCCCAGTACCACAAAAAAAAAAAAAAGATTGTCTGTGGAGATTGTAATAGACATCATCATCATCATTACCATTATTATTTCGTCTTTTTGAGACAGGCTCTTGCTATGCAGTTCTGGATGGCCTTGAGCT
This sequence comes from Ctenomys sociabilis, assembly GCA_004027165.1. NCBI lineage: Eukaryota > Metazoa > Chordata > Mammalia > Rodentia > Ctenomyidae > Ctenomys > Ctenomys sociabilis. The sequence continues at coordinate 26,479 of PVKA01012543.1, read as the reverse complement.
TACGTTGTAGTCCAGGCTGGTCTCGAACTCACAACAATCCTCCTACCTCAGCCTCCGACTCCTGCGATTGCCTGGCTTATTCTAAAACAATATTTAATGAATCATTTTCTCTAGAACACTAACTTCAGAGATGCTTTGCAGCAAAAGAATTACATGGTCAATTACGTAAAGATCCTAATTACATTATGCACTGCTGCATTCTCAATATGAAGTTAGGCAAAGATTATCAAATGGTTGAAGAAAATTTTTTTGCTTTTGCTTGATCTTGGGGCCTTTATACAGAGCTACAGTTCCAGCTCCTTTACTTTTTTTTTTGAGACAGAATCTCATTAAATTGCCCAAGCTGGGCTCAAACTTGTCTCAGCCTTCCCAGTAGCTGGATGTGGTATATGTGACAGATTATATAATTCAGAATAAGAGCAAAGTATGTGCGTGTGTGTGTATGTTACCAAGGATTGAACTCAGGACCTTGTACTTGCCAACCAGGTACTTATAATGCTGAGCTATATCCCTGGCCCCCAAAGTTCTCATTTTGTAGCCATTGTTTTATGTTTATTTATTCATTTATGTATTTATTATTATTATTATTATTATTATTATTATCTTGGCAGAACCAGGGATTGAATTCAGGCCCTTGTGCTTGCCAGGGAAGCACTTATTCCACTGACCATCTCCCCAGCCCTATTCATTTATTTATTTGGATCAAACGCAGGGCACTAAACTATATCTCCATCACTTAAAAAAAAAAAAATTAAGATCTTGCTACGTTGCCCAGGCTGGGCTTAAACTTGTGAGCCTTTTGTCTTACCTGCTTGATTGTTTGGGAAGAGAGGCATGTTCTACCACACCCAAGAGGTATGTTTTAACACTGCCTTACAGACAGTCTGGAGAAAGCATTATTGAAAACCATTCTTGCCAGGTGTGGTGGTAGTGCCTGTAATCCAGGCACTTGGAGACTAAGGAGGATCACTACAAGTTTGAGGCCTGCGTAGGCTACAAAGTGAACTCTGGGCCAACCTGAACTACAGTGAGTCCCTGTCTCAAAAAACAAAACGTCCTTTTATGAAGAAGGAAATACATAAACACAAAAGTACACACAATTTTAAAGTATAATTGTTAAATATTAAAGTCTTCATAGTAAAATAAGCCAAAGAAATGTCCCAGTAAAAACAGATACTCCTTGTTTAAGGACCACGTCCTGTCTGGGATTGCACTATTAAAGCAAGCGTGCTGTCCTGTGTTCTGTAAGGTGCACTTTCTCTTTTACCTGTAGTTCTGCCCAGGTTCATGCTTCACAGCCAGTTTTTCCATTACTCTTCACCTTTATCTTTTCAAATAAACTTTGCTAACATTAATAACAATTAAAAAAAAACACAGGGTCAGTAAATAAATTGTGTGTAGGGTGTGTATCATTTTCCATAATAAAGAAATGGTCAGAGAAATCATTCAGCTTGAGCCGGGCGTGGTGGCGCATGCCTGTAATCCCAGCACCCAGGAGGCTGAGGCAGGAGGATTGTTGTGAGTTCGAGACCAGCCTGAGCTACAAAGTGAGCTTAAAGCCAGCCTGAACTGCATAGCGAGACCCTGTCTCAAAAAGACAAAAAAAAAAAAAAAAAAAAAAAAAAAAAAAAAAAAAAAAAGAATATTTACACCATTGCCTCTGGGGTTTTCACTGTCCAATCAAGCTCTGTCTCACATTTTTTCAAACTGTTGAGAAGCTAAAGGGAACTTCCCCAGAAATTCCCTTTGTAACTTCTAGGGAAAGACATATTTCATTTTCTGGTGCAGAGTTTTGAGGGGTTTTTGTTGTTGTTGTTGCTTGTTTGTTTTAAGTTTGCTTTTTTTTTCTTTCAGTACCAGTGATCAAACTCAGGACCTTGTGCTTGCTAGTCAGGCACTTAAGCTACTGAGCTATCTCCCAGACTCTTGATGCAAAGTTTTGAAAAGGATCATTGGGGGTGGTCTTTCTGACAGTGGTCATATCTTTATGCAGCCAGTTGTCAATTTTCAGGTTAAATTTCATTTTACTGGACCAAAACAATACCAAATGTAAAGTCTCTGCCAGTATGACTTTCTGATACTGTGTTAGCTTTCTGTCACTATGACAAAATACTTGAGAAAAATGGCTTACAAGAGAAAAGGTTTGTTCTTGTTTGTGGTTTCAAGCAGAGCAGAGACAGAAAAAGAGACCCTGTGTTGGCAGCATTGTCCTCCCTTTTTGTTCTCTCTGCATCTCCAGTCTATGGGTGGTCCCACTCACATTTGGGTGAGGGACATCAGTTTTCTGTCCTCCATGCTGCTCATCTCTGGAAGCCCCTCACAGACAGACAGACCCAGAGGATGTTTTTCTAATTTTCTAGGTGTTTTTCAACCCAATCAAATTGATGGTTAAGATTAGCCATCATGCTTAAAAACACATGAGCGATTCATGGTATCTCAGAGAAAGTTGAAGATAACACCCTGGTGTTTATCAAACAGTATAAACACAGATAATGTGTTTTACACAACCATGTCCTAAGGTAGATGCTTAACACAACTACATAGAGCCTGCGGTAAGTGCTCACATGTTCACTTAATTGATTCTGAAGTATGATGGTAGAATCTAGGTTCAGCACCTTTTTTTTTTTTTTTTTTTTTTTTTTGTCTTTTTGAGACAGGGCCTCACTATGCAGTTCAGGCTGGCCTTAAGCTCACTTTGTAGCTCAGGCTGGTGTCGAACCCACAACAATCCTCCTGCGTCAGCCTCCCCAGTGCTGGGATTACAGGCATGCGCCACCACGCCCAGCTTAGGTTCAGCATCTTTAGCTCCGCACAGAAGAAAGTTAAGGAACGGATGGGGATTCTCAGGTAGTTGCTCCCTGTCTGGTGTTGTAAGCACGGGCCTAGCCCTCGTTTTAGTTTAATTATAAATCAAGGTAGACCTTTTAGGAGAGAACTAAGTTCCCTCAAAAGATAAAGTGACAGCATGGGAAAATAATGGCTATGATGTACACTAAATTAAAAATGTAGACTGTAAAATTACACGTAACCCGGGTTAGTGGCACATGCCTGTAATCCCAGCACTTGGGAGGCTGTCTCTCCCCTCCCTGCCAAAAACCACAAACAGCATGTAGTCTGGTATCTCTGGTATTCTTTAGTTCTTTTCTGTTAGCTTATTAGTTGAGATTCTGTTTTGCCCCAGCTGAAGTCCAGCTCTTAGATACAAATGAATAAGCCACCCAATGAGCTGGGACTACAGACCTGAACCTCCATTCAGAAATGAATTCACTCTTCCTTTCTTCTGAAAGAAAGGGGTTGTCAATCGGAATCATGGGGAAGTAGAACTATCTCTGAGTTCTCCAGCACGTCCTAGTCACTGTTGCATCTTTTTTGTTGTTGTTTTTTGAGACAGAATCTCAACTGTGTAGTTCATACTGCCCTTAAACTCTGTGATAATCCTCCTGCCTCAGTTTCTGGAGAGCGTGCATCACCATTCCCTGCATCACCACTCCTGGCTCATTCATGTAGTGGCTGGCGCGCGCGTGCGTGCGTGCGTGCGTGCGTGCGTGCGTGCGTGTGGCTGGCTGGGCAGGGCAGGGCATTGCTGGTGCTGAGGATCAAACCCCCGGTCCCTGTGCTTGCCTAAGCTTGCCTAAGCTTGCCTAAGCAGGTGCATTAGTCTGCTGAGCAATCTCGCCAGCCCCATTCATGTAGTTTAATTCCTAGATAGGCCTGAGAAAAACCTCATACATGTAGAGCATGCAGGTTGTGCGGCTCTCTGGTTGTTCTGTTTTCCATCCATGGAAGCTCAGCTTGTGATGACAGGGATGAGTGCCAGGGCTGTTTAACATCTGCCCGGAAATGATCGAGGTGGGAAGACTAATTCCCCACAGGCCTCATCTCTAGGGATCACAGGGCTCAAGCAGATGAAAACACAGGTTCAAATAGATGGATAAGCCTGGCCTAATAGTGCTAAACGGCCACCCTGGGGGATAAGATAGGGCAAAGTTCATTTATATGAGTGAATTTCCAAACTAGGGTCCAGTGCTAGGACTTAATGTCAACCTTATAAGCAATTATAGGATTTTGGAGATAATCATGGAAGGGCTGTCTCACTCCTCTCTGACCCTATTCCCAGCAGGCTTTCGGTCTTGTTTTCCCAAAACTAGATTCAGTGAGATTAAGACACAGAAGACCTGGCTGTGGAACTAGCTCAGTGGTCTAAACATCTGCATGGAAAATGCAAGGTCCCAAGTTCAATTCCTAGTACACTATGCCATGACAGCCCCGTGGAGGTACAGGCCTATAATCCCAGCACTGGGGAGGCTGAGACAGGAGGATGACTGAGTCTGAACTGCATAGTGAGATGCTGTAGCAAAAGAATAAATTAAAAAAAAGAGAGAGAGAGAGAGACAAAGACCAAGGAACTTCCCAATGAACTAAGTTTGTGTTTGGCTGATGAATGAATTCCTATCACTACCTTCTAAACTCCATATAAAACATTAATTTAACAAGTATGCATGTGTGCACTAACACATTGTACACTGACAGGTGTCCTCCTTCACTTGTATTAACCAAGGCCCTGAGTGGAATTGGTTGTATCTGTCCCACATTTGGACAAACAGGGTTTTCATTCCTTTCTGTTTACTGCACATTCATAGGATTACCAAGCAAGGCAAGAATCCCAGCAGGACTGAGACTTTTTTTTTTAATGGTACCAGGGATCAAACTCAGGACCTTTAGTTGGATCTTTCACTTGCCAGGCAAGCACTTATTCCACTGAGCTATATCTCCTGCTCTCCTCCACTGAGACTTTTTGAAATTATTTAAAATTATACTGAAGGGCTTTGCTGGATAGCTCAGTTGTGGGCAAATGAGCCAAAAAAAAAAAAAAAAAAAAAAAAAACTTCTTAAAATGACACACTGAACTATTTGATGGTCCTGTATTCACAGGACTCCCAACAAATCACTTGGTGTATACACTGGAGTTAAAGCTAATTGCATTATGATCTTTCTGCCTTACAAGATTACTGTTTAGATTTATAAGATCTCAATGCAAATGTATTAAAGCTTACTAATTGCTCATGTGAGTCATCCCAAGTCTTTTTTTTGTCAATCAGCTGGACAAGAAAACACAACTGAACTTTTTGTGTGTGTGTGACCAGCTCAGCCCACTCTGGGGTTGTGGCTGATGCAGCACATGGTGCAGGGGATGGAATCACAGTCCCTGAGCGCTTGCCTAAGCTGGCACTTTAGACCACGGAGCTGTCTCACTGGTCACACAATTAAACTCTTGATTTGTATTTATTTTCCTATTTGTTTTTAGGCAGACATGCTGATCTCCAAGAGTTTGAGGTCTATGCTACAGGCTTCTTTTCTGACCTAAAACCCAAGTTTTTCACTACAAAATTGTCAAGGGCAAGAGCTTCAAGATTATGTCTAGATCTGTGTAAACCACTAGATTGCCTATGTAGTATTTCTCTTCTTCCTGAAAAATAAATCACAGCAAGAATAATCTGAGGCATGGTTAAGAATCTGACAACTGACTCATAGGCAAAATTGCAACCCTAGTTCTTTTTTTCTTTCTTTCTTTTTGGTGTCGAAGGCCAAACCCAAGGCTTCCGGTTTGCTAGGAAGTCATTCTAAGGCTGAGCTACATCTCAGAGCCCCCACCCCACTCCTCGAAACCCCAGGTTTTGATTGGTTTTATAGCTCACCCAGCACCACTTCCAGGCCACCACCCAGGAAAGAACTACAAACTTTTTTCGATACTGGGTACTGAACCAGATTTTTTGCATTAAGGGGCATCCACAGCCCTTTTTGTTTGTGACAAGGTCTCCCTAAATTGTCCAGGCGGAGCTCAGATTTACTTTCCAACTACATCAGCCTCCCAGAGTGCTAAAATTACTGGCCTCCTCCACCAGGCCCAACTGGAAAGGCAAACCTGTATATGCTCAAGCTACAAGAAGAAATCAAAAAGCGCGCAAACATGAAACACTTCCTCACGTTCCCTCCAGCCTCCAGTGAATCTAATGGGCTGCGCGTCCAACTGCTAAGGACACGTGTTCTTCCTGCCAATCTCTACCGGGGAAACCGAGCTCACAACCCCGGTGCCCCGCCCTCCTCGGTCCCACCAATCGCATCCCTAGACGGACTAGGTCCCGCCTCCGAGGGGCTGTCCGTCCGTCTTTGTTCTCCCCCGCTCCTTCTCTCGGCCTGTGCGCTCCGCGCAAACCGAGTGGCACCCGCTGATTGGTGGTCCCGGCGCAGCCAATCAGAAGGGGGCACCTCACGTTAGGGCTCGGAGTTTTAAACGCGCTGCGGAGGGCCGCGCGCAGGCCCTGGGCGGAGGGGTGGGCTCGCTAGAGCAAGCGGCTCGGGCGCCTGGCGTCGCGCGCGGATTGGCCGGCCCACGGCTTCCTCCAGCTCCAGCCAATCGCCGGGCGGGACTTCCTGGAGGGCTCGCCTTGCCCCGCGTCGCTCGGGCGCTGAGGGATCGCGAGGAGGTCGCGCCCCGCGCCGTCGCCATGAGGCTCCCCAACGCCTGCCTGCTGCTGCTGTTCCTGGCGCTGGCGCAGCTGCTGGCCCCCGCGAGCGCCGGCGGGGCTGACGAAGGTGAGCGGGCCGCGGCCCCCGCGCGACGGGGCGGTGGGGGGAGCAGAGGGCCGCCCCTCGGATCCCTTCAGCCCGCAGCCTCGTGCCCTGCTACCCTTCGGTCCCCCAGGCTGGGCTGCGTCTCTCGCCCCGGTCCTTCCTTGAGTCTCCCTGAAAAGGGCAACCCCGAAGCGGTTAAAAGTTGAGGCGATCATGCCCACGAGAGTGGGGAGAGAGGCGGGTTCCAGAGCGCGGCGAGGGCGCTGGGCCCCCGGCCCCCGGTGGGTGCGCCCTGCGGGCAGCCAGCATCTGCAAAGTGGGACCCGTGCAGTGAGGAGGAACGCAGGGAAAGGGAGCTTGCGTTGCAGCTTTTGTACAAACCGAAGCTACTGTACCTTCGCTGCGTTTCTCCTGCCCCTGTTGCGCCCCGGTGGCCGGCAGTGGGGCTGGGCGGATGGTCCCTCTGTTTGGATTCTGGAGCAACAACAGTAGCTCTTCTCTCTTGTATTCTTTTTTCTTTGAAATCATCGAGCTACAAAAATAACTTTAAAAATTAGGAAGTACTAGTTCTTTTCCTAGAGAGCAGGGCGGGCAGTCCCAGTCCTAACCGTCTGTCCGACCTCCCCAGCTACTAGTTTTATGTTTACTGGGTGCATTCCAATATAAATAAACCCCTTTCCCAATATTAGTGTGTAGGGAGGGTGTGGACTTTATACCCTGTCAAACAGATTGAGTAACTTCCGTGTGGAACACGGATTCAAAAGCCTTTTTGCCCAAGTAAGAAAAGGCAGTAAAAAGCGTTCGGAGAGAAAAACACCTGCCCAAAGGAACCAGGCAGCGCTGCTATCCAGAGGTGCGCGTTCTCTTACCCAGATCATCCGCGTGCCCACCTAAATGCAGACACCGAAATACACCGAAGTAGAATGCACGGGTGGGCCCCTACATCTACATTTTAAGCAAGTTTCTCGCCTTTTCCCACCGGTGGAGTAAGGTGGGAGCCAAGTGAAAATTTGAGTTCCAGGGTGGTTGGCCAGTTTTTGGAATGTAGGGGAGAAGTTTTGTTTCAGTGGATTATGGGAGGTGGTGTTCTTGAAGGACTGGAAGAAAGGCACACACAGGTGACCATACAGGGCCTTTCTCACTTGTGTGTCACAGGTTACTTTGCGGGAGTCCCTGAGAAGCACTAGCTGCTTGGGTGAACCCAGGAATCCAGAGGGTGACCTGGCCAAGGGCAGTGTTCCTGAGGTCCTTCCTCTGGCGCACACCTTGACCCTTTCCCACCCTGGAAGCATCTCTGGCCCTTCCTTGTCACAGCTTATCACAAATATGTCTGAGGGATTTGTTTTAGGCCATATACCAGATCATCAGTTCTATTTTTTTAGAGCCGTGTTGTTTTTTGAGGCAGGGTTTCACTCTGTAACCCAAGCTGGCTTCCAACTTGCAGTGACCCTCCTGCCTTGGTCTCCTGAGTGGTGGATGACAAGTGTTCATCACTGCACCCAGCTAAAAAAAATTTTTTTAAAGTGTCAAGAAACAAGTTGCCTCTCAGGAGTGACCTGGCCCATTTAATCAGGGCTCCGCCACTAGTAGTGCTGAGACTGCTCCAGGCTGTGCAAAATCTTTGCACTTTTTGTAAAATCCACCCTGTGAAGGATACACAGGTGTGTCTGAGGTTTAGGGTTCTTCACTGTAAATGTAAATCTTCCACCTATGTGACTGAGCCAACTTCCCTTCCTAGCAGGGGTTTCCTAAGTTGGAAGCAGGTTGAGTCCCTAATTACCTTTCTCTCTGCTGCAAGCTCGCTCTCTCTCTCTCTCTCTCTCTCTCTCTCTCTCTCTCTCTCTCTCTCTGTGGCATTCTTTTCCATCTCCCCATCTGTGAGCAAATTTGAATCTTTGGCCGAGTGGAGCATCTGGCTTGAAGGGTGGGTGTGAGTGACTCCCAGACCCACTTCATAGCTGGCTTCCATAGAGACGTGGAGGTCCCTTCATGGAGTGGGGTGGGGCACAGTGTGGTGCTGTGCTTGCCTGGCAGAGCTGTGTGTGGATCCCTCAGTCACTTGGGCGCTGTCCACTGAGGGCTGTTTTGGAAGTCCATGCCTGAGGGCCTGGCCACCCCGTGGTAGGTGCTCAGGAGCCCAAGAGCAGGAGCTCCAAGGATTCAGGGGGGCCCAAGCCTCCTTGGCTGCCATTGAGACTGGGAGGGTTTGTCCCAGTGCCAGTGTAAAGGGACAGGTAAAGGCACCGTCAGCCCCAGAATGGGGTTAGTTTTCTCAGGCTTAGTTCACAGTGCCAGGGCGAGATGAGTGATTTGGCTTCATGCAGTTCTCTCGAAGAAACATGTCAAGGGGCCGGGGAGATAGCTCAGTAAATAAGCGAGGGCCTGAGTTCAATCCCCAGTTCCAAAAAATTAAAAATTAAAAAAACAAACGTGTCAAGAGACCAGGTAAGATATTCTGAATACCACTGTTCTGTAGTAGTGAACAGGGGGCAGATAAATTTTTTTTCTAAGTGTTTAGTACAGGTCTTACTACCTGGATTGCACTCATAGTGATGCTTCTATTTTCAGCCTCCCAGTCGCTGGGTTTATAGGTGCCTGTCACCACACCCAGACTCAGTGGCTGTGTCAGCACACCCCAGGGGCAGAGCTGGCATGGTGGGCTGTGGGTTCAGAGATCGAACCCCAGTCCGCGTCTGCTTAAGCAGGTGCTTTAATCCACTGAGCTATCTGGCTGGCCTGAAATAGGGTATTTTATCCTACTCAGTGAGGAGTTGCTCTCTTCCTCTTGGTGCTGTCCCTGGCTCTGCACCAGCAGGGGGCGGGCAATTTGCTGCCTTTTTTCCCATCTCCACCTTAGGAGGTGCACAGCCCTGAGATAGACAGGGAATGCTCTAGGTAGGGAGTGCACGCAGTAGGGAAATAGGGGAGAGGGTTGAGTGAGGGGAGACGTGTGGGCTGTGTGGGGTGCCTGTGGGTCTCTTGGGGCCTTTTGTAATTGGTTTGTACCTCGGTAGATTTTAGTGGTGATTGATCAAAGTGCATGGTGGAACCAGCACCACCGGCTTTGTTAGAACTGGCAGCTCCCTGGGGTGTCCACCCTAAGGGTACCCGCGGCCCCACACAGTAACAAGCAGTGTTGATTGAGCTCCTGGGAAGCCACCCCAGGAAGAATAATTGGCCCCTGGAAAGAATCTGGCTGCAGAGTAATGAAATTACCCTGCTGCTGCACACGGTTCTGTTTACTGCCCGACAGTAGTTGGGGAACCTGGGTGCATGGTCACTGTAGTTTTGGCAAACAGTTAAACTTGGTCATAGGATATGCTGTTTTTGGCATTGTGGAAGGAGAACTTTGTTTCCTGGTGAAGGTATAATTTGTTGACTATTTTTGATGCATATTGGCCCCATAAATTCCCCCGTTGTTAGCTCAGAATGTCTTCTCTCCTCGTAAGTTCAGTGTGACTCCCACCCTCCTTCATTCAGTCTTGGTTTCTAGAAAGACCAGGAAGCCTGCAGGGCTGTTTTCTGAGGCTGAGGTAGGTGGCACCCACTTTCTCTACGGCGCAGTATGAGGAGCCCCAGAATGAAAGCTGAGAATGAGACCTGGTTTCCTGTCAGAGCTCTTCTGAGCCAGCAGGTTTTCGTGGGGCCCTGCCCTTGCCCAGAGGCCTCTGGCACCAGGGCTGGCTCTGTCCCTATGTCCTTCCTGGCCTTTGGACTCTGAAATCTAGGTAGTACCTGCTGACCCCTCTGGTAAGGAATGCCACGCCTCCACTTTCTGGGGCATTGCCTGCTGCATCTTGAGGCTGTGGGAGCTAAGATTGTTTCCAGGGCAGAGGGGCCAGTTTCCTAGCCTGCTGGGGTGTTTTCCACTCAGATTTTCCTGATAAGGAAAATGCCATTGAGGATGAAGATGAGGAAGAGGACAGTGATGAGGAGGAAGAGGAAGACTTGGAAGTTAAGGAGGAAAACGGTGTCCTGGTCCTGACTGACGCCAACTTTGATACTTTTGTGGCTGACAAGGACACGGTGCTGCTGGAGTTCTACGCGCCATGGTAAGGGGCGCCTTCTGGGCCACCTGCTGGGGGTAGTGGGATCTTCTGTCCCACTGGCTGGCGCTCAGCAGCCTTCTCGTCCAGGCCCAGCCGGGCACACAGACTCCCTTCTTTGCCTACCTGACATGCCCAGGGCCCCGAAGCCCCCCACCCCTGGCCTTCCTGCTGCTTTGCCTCTCCCACCCCTGTCTTCCCTCCCTGTTCCATTTCTAGCCCAGAACGGTCAGGGTCTACTTATGTCACTTGCCAGGCACCTGCTGTAAGTACAGAGCAAGGGTGTGCTACACAAACATTTTAAGTAGTCTTTTTGCTGCAAGATAATGTGTATCTTGTAGATGAGTATTTTGTTTTGTTTTACATTTTTTTAAATCTTATTTATTTGATATAGGAACTCACTATGAAGCTTGGACTTGTAGTGATCTTGTCTCAGCCTCCCCAGCTCTAGGGTTTCAAGTGTGCATCACCATGCCCAATTTCAGTGGCCAGCATGGGCACCTGGTGTTCCTGGGCCAGCAGAGCAGGGCATGTGGTACCGGGGATCAAACCTAGGTCCTTGTACTTGCCAGGCAGGCGCTTAGACCTCTGAGTTATCTCCCCAGCTCCAGATGAATATTTTTGTTTGGCTGAGTTTATTTTTCTATTCTTGAACCTAAAGCATCAGGCTTGCTAAGTAAGCACTCCAATGAGCTACACACCCAGCTCTCACTTCTTCCTGTTTTAGTTCAGCAAATTTTATGCTTATTGGTTAAGATCCTCTTTTTAAAAATTATTTATTATTTATTTGTTTGACTTTTTTGGGACAGAGTCTTGCTGTAAAGTTCAGGCTCGGAGGCCAGAGATATGGCTCAGTGGAACAAGCACTTCCCTGGCAAGCGCAAGGCCCTGAGTTTGATCCCCGTTCTGTAAAAAAAAAAAAAAAAAAAAATAGTTCAGTCTGATCTTGAACTCATTCTGTACCAAGCCTGGCCTCAAATTCATTGTGATCTTCCTGTCTCAGCCTGCTAGGATTACAGGACTCCTGTATAAGAGCCTCTTGACAGTTTTAAACTGCAGACCCAAAGAGCTTTTTGTGTATCATGTTTATTAGGAAGTACCATATAAAAATGAAAAGATACTAAAAACATTTATTAGCTCATTTGTAGTAAGATATTTTTTCTTTGGTGCGGTGTGGTGTATCAAACCCAGGGCTTCATGTGCTGGGTAGGCCCTGTGCTCTGGAGCTCCACGCCCGGCCAGGTCCACACACGTAACAACCTGCTGCAGGTCTGCAGTAGCCGCTGATGTCCTTGCAAGTGGCCAGGCAGCCTCCAGACACCTATTGCATGCTCAGAATGAGGGTAAAGAGTTGTGGCCTCCCAGACCCCTTGACCAGTTTACCTGTCCTTCCTGTGGTGTCCAAGGCGGGTTGTGTCCAGCCTCTTCCACCCCCATGGGTACCACGGTCCCCGGATGCTCAGGGTCCGATGGGCAGTGGTGCGCACACGCCCGTCAGCATCCACTCAGTTGTTCCGGTGTCCTTCACTTACTTCCCCGACCTGACCACGAGTCCTGTGAGTAGTTGCCGTGCTGCACCACTTAGGGCTCATGATGACAGAAAAGCAGTCTGTACAAGTGAAAAGTTGGAAGGGTTTGCCCCCGCCAGAACTGGAACTTCCAGCTGTGCCCTCGACTCTGCTGAGCCTCTTGGCCTCCCCCATGGGTTCGGTGGCTGGGGAGCCCCCTTTCTTACGTGTTTCTTCATCCCTGAATCCAACTCTTAGGTGTGGGCATTGCAAGCAGTTTGCTCCAGAATATGAGAAAATCGCCAGCACGCTAAAGGATAATGAGCCCCCGATTCCCGTGGCTAAGATAGATGCCACCTCAGCGTCCACGCTGGCCAGCAGGTTCGACGTGAGTGGCTACCCCACCATCAAGATCCTGAAGAAGGGCCAGGCCATCGACTATGAGGGCTCCCGGACTCAGGAAGGTGAGCTACACCCGGGCTGTGGGGGCGCAAGTGGCCCTGGGCGGTGGAGAGCACAGAGGGAAAGGCAGACAGCCTGCCACGAGCATAATGTCTGCTGCCTGCCAGAATAGCTGGGTGGGTGTCCTCGTATCCAGACTCCTGGTTCTGGAGTGGGACTGTGAGAAAGAAATCTGGTGCAGTTCTGCATGTGTTCCTGAGCAGTGTGTGTGGTCCTCACTGCGTGTCCAGAGGGCTTGGGTGGGCTGCCTGCGCCTTGCAGGTAAGTTTCAGGTTAGGCCAGATACCTGGCATTCCTTGGAAGTACCCAGGGCCTGCCAGTGCTGTGGTACCTGGCCTTGTGCTGAGTGAGACTAGTCTACACTTGGGTCTAGTGGATTCTGCCTAGGTTGTCTTAAATTTTGTTCAGCAAAGATGTGTTTCTTTTAATCAGTTTGGTAGGACACAACTGTAATACAGTTCTCTGGGAGGCTGAGGCAGGAGGATCAGCATGAGTTTGAGGCCAGCATAATAAGACCATTAAAAAAAAAAAAAAAAAAGCAGAAGGGCCGGCCAGATAGCTCAGTGGACTAAAGTGTGTGCTTAGGCAGAGCACAGTGGCCAGATTTGATCCCCAGTGTGCCGTGCCACCAGCACCCCTGGGGTGCACTGAGACTGGGCATGGTGGTGTGTGCCTGTAATTCTAGTGCTTGGGAGGCTGAAAACAGGAGAATCACTACAAGTCCAGTCTACATAGAGAGACCCTGTAAACCCTATACTAAATACTACACAAATAAATAGCTGGCAGAAGATAATGCTCAATGTAAAGACCCAGGATTTGATCCCCAGTACTGAGGAAGGGAGACTACATTTTCTGTTCCCTTCATGGAATAATGGGAAAAAATGTTGAATGGATCCAGATATCCCTTACCCCCCAGACTGGAGACCTAACCCAGAGAACTGTAACACACACACACGCACACGCACGCACACACTTCTGCTAAGTTGCCCAGGCAGAAATCAAAGTTGTAGGCCTGCTGCCTCAGCCTCCTCAGAGCTTAAGGATACACACATGCATCACTGAACCCAGCTAAGATACAGCCACAGGATAGGCTCATGGCCTGGGGTGCCACACCCTCCCCTTGCAGGGGCGCTGGAATCATCTGGATGTGACCTCAGAGTCTGCATGTCTTCTCCATTTGGCAGCAGGACTGTGAGGCCAAACACCTCGTGATACTGAGTTTCACAGTCCTTTCCTGTGCCTGATGGCCAGGTGACACTGTCACTGCTTCCTGATGTGAGATGTACATGGATGGACAGTCTCCCCGGCCCTGGGAGACTTGGCTCCCCCTCCAGAAAGGCATCTGGTAGTGGAAGTGTGTGTGTGTATGTGTGAACAGTTCTCATTATGTGACTGTTAGCACTTTAAGTCCATTCTACCCCTCTGTTTAATAAATGCTTTTGCGCTATCAGTGCATAGGGGACTAGATCTAAAGACGGGTCAGAAGGAGTGTATGTCTTTGAAGGTAAATGGGCGTCCATGTTTGACATCTGAGCCCAGCCTATTTTGGAAGCTTTGCTCCCTCACCTTCCCCACTCCATGTGTGGTGTGACAAATGGGCCTCCGCAGGGAGGAGGGTCCAGCCTTGAGCTGCTGGCAGCAGGGCCATGCTGCAGGTGGCGTGTGGTGCTGTACACCCTTCAGTTTACAGGTGTGTGTGTGTCACAGTGCTGAGGTTGGGGCTGTGTGGCCAAAGATCCTAAGAACCACTTGGTGTGAGTTTTAGGTTGAGGGATTTGTGTTGGGGATCAAACTCAGGGCCTCTGCCAGCAAGCCGCCTCCACAGCCCTTCAAGCTCCTGGTAGGATGTGCTTGTGTTCCTGTAACTGTAGTCTCTAAGAAACAGAGCCACAGGCCGGCAGTTTGTGAAGCCCTCCCAGGTGAAGCCACTGCAGCCTGAGTGCTGGGGGCTGCTGCTCCACTTTTCCATTTTTCTCTGTTTTTGCACACGTTTTCTGCTGAATGGAGGCTAGCGTTAGGTGCTTAGGGTTGGGTTCATATGTGATTTGTTCATGCTAAAGGGTGTGCCCAAATGGTATTGCTGGACATAATGTGCTCAAAGACTGTCCAAGTCTACCTGCAGTGGGTGAGTGACACGCTGGTGAAGGCAGTCTCTCAAGTAGGTCTTATGCCATCTAGAGGAGGCTGCCAGTTACAGGAAACACTACAGATGGTCATTGGAAGCTGCAGCCTTCTGGCTCTTATCTTTATGACTTCAGTGCATACCCATAATCCCCACTCCTTGGAAGGCTGAGGCGGGAGGATCAAAAGCTAGCCTGGGCAACTTGCAGACCCCTGTCTCAAAATGTAAAAGGATTGGGACAGAGCTCGATGGCTGTGTTTGGTTCCCGGTGCCTCAGAACAAAACCAAAACCTGCCCAGGTGGCTCTGGCTAGCGTTGCAGTTGGGGCTCAGGAAGTCAGGTGCTTCCTGCTGTCCACCAGCCTTGCCTCTCCCTGCCACTGGCTGAAGAACCTGCCAGCTCAGTCTCGTTTACTTCTTACAGAAATCGTTGCCAAGGTTAGGGAAGTCTCCCAGCCTAACTGGACACCTCCACCTGAGGCCACGCTCGTGCTGACAAATGAAAACTTTGATGAAGTTGTGGGTGATGCTGACATCATGCTGGTGGAGTTTTACGCCCCGTGGTAAGATGAGTGGGTTCTGTGTCCAGGCCGAGCGAAGGAGTTGGTGGGGGTGCTCAGCTGACACGGCTGAGCTTGGGACACCGAGTCTCCTGGAAGGAGGGTGATCATGGAGCACTGCTGGGCATGGGTGTGGGAAGAAGTGGCGGGGGGGCCAGGGGGTTGGACCTGAGAAGAAAATGCCAGGAGGAACAGGAGGAGGAGCACCTGGCTTCTCTGTGAGGGCCCCTGACAGCTGAGAATCCAGGTGGCTACTGTCAATCTGGCTCATGGGGAAGATGTGTGACCCATACAGGGATGCTCCCATGTCTCCAGGTCACAGTTGTGCACCATGTTATCTTGCAGGGAGTGGCTTGGGTGGGCCTGGCCCTGGGTAGGTGTGCCATGGAAATGGATTGGAAGCCAGGGAGTTTGGGATCAGGAATGTGGCCATCGGGCTGGACAGAAAGCTGTCCTTTCTTCTCTTAGGCCATCCCCGCCTGTACCTTGCCATCTGCCAGCCTTTGGACCAAGGAAATCTCTCCCTGTGTAGCACTTTCTCCATCTCAGCCTTTCCCACTTACTCTGGGCCTCAGTCCCTCATGTGCCTCTCCACATGTATGAACATACATGCGTGTGCACATGCACATGCCCGAGTGAGTGTGGCAGGGTACATGGTCATCCTGCTGGTGTCCCTGGGGCTGGACCTTGATTGCTGGCTTCCTCCTGGCAGGTGCGGGCACTGCAAGAAGCTGGCGCCCGAGTATGAGAAGGCGGCTAAGGAGCTGAGCAAGCGCTCTCCCCCGATCCCCCTCGCCAAGGTCGACGCCACTGCAGAGAAAGACCTGGCCAAGAGGTTCGATGTGTCTGGCTACCCCACCTTGAAAATCTTCCGCAAGGGAAAGCCTTTTGACTACAACGGTCCTCGGGAAAAGTATGGTAGGTGGGAAAAGTATGGTCTACGGCACCTGTTGGGCTGGGTGGCTGCCCAGCCCCGGCCCCTCCTGAGGCCTGTGCTCTGCCTGCAGGCATCGTGGACTACATGATTGAACAGTCGGGGCCTCCCTCCAAGGAGATCCAGAGCCTGAAGCAGGTCCAGGAGTTTCTGAAGGACCGGGATGATGTCATTGTCATTGGGGTCTTCCAAGGGGACAGTGACCCTGCCTACCAGCAGTATCAGAACGCAGGTGGGTGTTGGCTGTGTGGGTGGGCTGGGACGCTGTGGGAGGTGGCTTTGCACTCTGGGCAGAGGCTGAGCTCTGGGGTGTTGAGTGGGCGAGCCCCGCTGTGCCATCCTCTCGGCCTTCACAGAGGAGGTTTGGTGAGGTCCCCTTGAACATGGCCTGGGTTCTGGTCCTCGCTGTCTTGGTCCCTGGCATTGAGACTCCAGCCCTAGGGGGGTGAAGGTAGCCTTTCCTTCCCTATGGCATTGTCATTTAGCTGGGGCAATGGGACACTTGGTAGAGTGCCTGTGAGTGCCAGTCCCGCTCTCTGAGATGGGACCTGGGTGTGTTCACATTTAAAGTGCTAACGTTCTGCCTGCCGCTTAGCACTGGTGTGTGTGACACCGGGACAGATGTGCACAGCTAGGTCCAGTCCCTGCTCCTGGCCTTCACTGCACAGGTGGCCTTGATCCCTCGGGTGGGTGCTTCTGTTGTGCTTGTGTGGGCACAGGGCTGCAGCGGCACCTGTGTCACCACCCTGGCTGCTCATTACTCATTCTTGTGTCAGGAAGATGCTTTCGGAGGGAAGCCCCAGTCTACCAGGACTTTTGGGTTAAACAAAACACAGCATTAGGGGCTCCAGCGCCACAGGCAGAGCCTAAAGCCCCACGAGGGCATCAGCTGTGAAAATGTAGCCTAGGACACAGGGGCCGCCGATGCCCCATGCCAGCCCCAGTGTCCCTCGGCTCACAGCATCGGAGACAGCAGCTGGCGGCTTCTTTGTGTGGACGTTCAGTAGGTTCTGTTCTGGCAGAGCCCAGGGTGCAGCAGGCGGGCACCACGCTACAGAGCATTTCAGGACGAGCTCCGGGGGGGTCAGCCGTGGCTGCCTCCTGCAGGATTCACCCAGTAACCGTGTTTCCTGGGGCAAGTGCTACAGCCGAGGTGGGTAGTGAGGCAAACCTCGGGCAGACAAACAATGGAATCAACTTCATTTTACCTCTCTGTTAACTTGCCAGCTAACAATCTGAGAGAAGATTATAAATTTCACCACACTTTCAGTACTGAGATTGCGAAGTTCCTGAAGGTGTCCTCAGGGAAGCTGGTCGTCATGCAGCCTGAGAAGTTCCAGTCCAAACATGAGCCCCGGAGCCATGTGCTGGACATCCAGGTGAGGAGCCCGGGTACCACCCAGCCCATCCCTGCTCCCCCACCTTGGGGACACAGGGTGGGTACTGGGGTCGCAGGAGAGTGGGGTTAGAACAGCACAGCAGGCAGGTCCTGGGCCCATGGCTCTTATCCTTCCCGCACCAGGCCTAGCAGCTCTGCTTCTTCATGAGTTGCCTGGATGTTACCAGGACAGCATGACAGGTGCTTTTGAGACCTTGCTTGGAGCTGGTAAGCTCCTTTAATGGATTTGGCCTTCATTTGTGCTGTATCCTCCCCCGCTACCTTGTCTAACCAAGTGTGTGTCATGCAGTTCTAGAATGGCACTTGAGGTCCCTACCAGGCCGACCCTGGCCAAGCTCAGTGTCCCGAGGGCTTTGGTGGACACGCTTGGGTTTGGAAAGAATTGTTGACTCAAGGCCGACTGTCTGGCCAGACCTCAAGCCTGCTGCATTAGCCACAGAGCTGGGTGGGAGTGCAGGTGGCCCTGTGCACCGTGGCCCTTGGTGTTCGGGCTGGGACTCACGGCAGAGGTAGGTGGTGAGGGCCAGGTGGCAGCGTGCGGCCGTGCTGCCTTCTTTCTGTTCCCTCCGCTGGGCTGCTCCGCTCCATCTGCTGCTCAGCACGGGCTTAGGACACCTCTCTCCTGGACTCATGCAGCTGCTGTAATTCCTTTCTCCTGTTCCTTTATCAGAGACATGGGGCATGAGGGCCCCGTGGGATGTGTGTCCCCCCCAGACAGCTGGGTGAGCGGCAGAGCACTTGAGGGTCTTCGATCCCTGTGAAGCCTCCATCCCTGTGAAGCCAGGAGCTGCCAGGCTGTGCTTGAGTGGCACCAGCCCCTCCCCAGTAGAGAGAAATGCGTCAACTGCACATTCACTGCATGTCAGGCCCACTGTCATCTGTGCCCTCTCTGACACAGGGTTCCACCGAAGCTTCAGCCATCAAGGACCACGTGGTGAAGCATGCCTTGCCCCTGGTGGGTCACCGCAAGACTTCCAATGATGCCAAGCGCTATGCCAAGCGCCCCCTAGTAGTCGTCTACTACACTGTGGACTTCAGCTTTGACTACCGAGCTGGTGAGGGGCTACCATTGTGCGTTTAGGGGCCCCTGCGGGTCGTGGCACAGGGGTACAGTTGCTAGGGCTTTGGAGCTGTTTCCCACCCTGTCCCTTTCATGCAAGAGGGTAGCATGGCCTGGAGCTGGGCCTCTCGCAGATAAGGCTGCCAGCAGGAGCAGCATGGCTCAGCTCCCAGCAGGCGCTGTCCCCGGAGTGAGATGCTGCCTGCTGGGCTTTCTCCAGTTGGGGTCCAGCTGGCCTGGTGCATCAGCAGAGATTGGCAGCCCCCTAGACCTTGCCCTGGGGCCCCAGCTCCGCTCACAGTGCTTGTGCCTTGCAGCCACTCAGTTCTGGCGGGGCAAGGTCCTGGAGGTGGCAAAGGACTTCCCTGAGTACACCTTTGCCATTGCTGATGAAGAAGACTATGCCACGGAGCTGGGCGACCTGGGGCTCAGTGAGAGCGGCGAGGATGTCAATGTGGCCATCCTGGACGAGGGCGGGCACAAGTTTGCCATGGAGCCCCAGGAGTTCGACGCCGACACCCTCCGAGACTTTGTCGTAGCTTTCAAAAAGGGTGAGTACAGACAGGGCTTTGCAAGAAGGGTAGGAGATGGGAACTAAGCCCCATCTCTAAGGGCCACCTTGTCCCCTTGGCTGTCACACTTCCGGCCCTGAGGGAGATACCAGGCTCTTCAGCACTGACACCCCTCCCTTTCTGCTCTTCTTGGCAGGAAAACTGAAGCCAGTTATCAAATCCCAGCCGGTCCCCAAGAACAACAAGGGCCCGGTCAAGGTGGTAGTGGGCAAGACCTTCGACACCATTGTCATGGACCCCAAGAAGGATGTCCTGATCGAGTTCTACGCGCCATGGTGCGGGCACTGCAAGCAGCTCGAGCCCATCTACACAAGCCTGGCCAAGAAGTACAAGGGCCAGAAGAGCCTAGTCATTGCCAAGATGGACGCCACCGCCAACGACGTTCCCAGTGACCGCTACAAGGTGGAGGGCTTCCCCACCATCTACTTTGCCCCCAGTGGGGACAAGAAGAACCCGATTAAATTTGAGGGTGGGGACAGAGACCTGGAACACCTCAGCAGGTTCATAGACGAACACATCACAGAGCGGGGCAGGACCAAGGAGGAGCTTTGAGGCCGCTGCTCTGGGGCTGGAGGCTGGGCTGTTGGCAGTGGTAGCCGTGTGGCTTTTTGTTTATTTTTTATACTTCTGTATGTCACCTTGTGCTCTGAATACTGAATAGCCATGAATGACTAGTTTAGGCCAGATTTTTATGGAGGATACATCTATTTTTATCATTTGGAGTCTGTTTTTGTTTTTTTAACCTTCTATTTTCTTTAATATTTCCTCAAAGCACCTAAGTTGAATCTCTTCCATGTGAGAATGTTTTTTAATTTAAAGTTTAAAAAAACCTTTGCCAAATCATGCTGAGTTAGCCTTTTATTTCATGGTTGTCTGAGGAACTGTTAAAGAGATGGGACTGTTGGGCATGTTGGCTGTGGTTCCTTCCTCTTGGTGGTGGAGAAAACTGTCCCCAGGCATCTGCCTGGGGCGACCTTTGACCCCCACCTCACTGCACCACCTCGGGCCTCTGCCAGGCCTGGGTAGCCCCAGTTTTCCAAACAGGTTTTGCTGCCACTGTAGAAATGACCTTGGGAGACAGACAGGAATCTGCAAGCGGTAGGAAAGGTGAGAAGATGGGGTAGACTGTCAGGTCGAATAAAGTTTGTGGGTGGTTTGGATCTGGCTTTTATTTTTATCTCATGTAGTGCAGGCTGGCCTTGAGCCCCTGCAATCCTCCTGCCTCAGCCACAGCCAGCTTTGTGTGTTACTCATCAGAGCACAAGCCAGGCTGGCTCCACTGTTGAGCTGTGTGGCCCTGGGCAGGTGCCTTGGGCCCTCTGACCTTGTTTCCCACCTCTGCCATATGGGTAGCCTCCTGAGGTTCTCTGTAAGGGCCCCAGGCCATCCCTGTGGGGCTTGGGTGAGCGCACCTTGCAGTTGAAGGGTATCAGCGATTGATGAGCCCTGACCTCCCAGTTATGGAGCCCCATGCAGCAAGCATTGTGTGAACCCCTTGTAGAGGACAGCAGCGCTGAGCATGGGCCTGCAAAGCGCAGGACCCACACCCAAAGGCCTCGTGCTCTGTCCCCACCTGAGCAACTTGCTGGCCTGCACTGTGCTGAGGTGACCAGGTCCAAGTTTTGTCCAGGTCACAGATGTGAGAAAGAAAAGGCTCAGCCCTGCAGGGTTAAGATGGTCAAGTGCCATGGGACAGCTGAGGCACCTCCTGGGGACCCCCCATTTTCTTGGCCACCTTTCCCAGTGTGATTTGGGTGACCTAGTCCTAGAAAGCTCTCTCAGAGGAGGAGGTTCCTTGGTGCAGGCTGTGTGTCTGCCTGCACAAAGTGCAGATTCGGGGTGCCAGGGTGGGCTCCTGACCCCCCACTGCTCTGGAGCCTCAAATCTTTTCCACACTCCCAAATCTTCCCAAATTCTATTTTCACCACTATAATTGAGGCAGGTCAGGTCTCACCTCCATCGTGGAGAAGAGCAACACAGGTCAGCAATTAAATTCCCCAAGGCCCTGGATCTATGTAGGTGGGAACCAGAGCAACCTTCAGAGCCCAAGTTCTTCCCCAGGTGCCAGCATCTCAGATATGCTAGCAGATGTGGTCTGAAAGTCCCCAACAAAACTCGATATTAAAAAGAAGAAATTGAACTCAATCTTGCCCTTGTTAGGCAGCCAGCTCTGCTCAGCTGTATTCCTGGGCCCTCATTGGAATTATTTTTTCTTACGTATTTGGTACAAGGTGTTCAGGGTCTCACTCTGTAGATCAGACTTGTGATTCTGTTCGCAGCTTCCCAGGAGCTCCCCCCCCCCAGGTGAGGCGGAGCCAGCATGGCACACCAGGGATCAAACCCTGGCCTGCTGAGCTATTAGGGGGAGCCTAATGTTGAAATGTAAGCCCCCCTTTGGCTTGCTGAGTGGTGGGGACTTCCGAGAGGCTTTAGTGCCTTCAGAGCAGGGTATCCACAGATCTTGGATTGATGGCTTGGCCCAAGAGCCAGGTTGTGCAAAGGTAGCTTGGCGCCCTCTTTGGCCTGCCTGCGGCCTTGCACCTGCTGGGGGCCGGGGGCCGGAGCGCTGAGCAACATCCCACTTCCGCCTTTGGTTTTGTTTGCTTTTTTGAGATAGTGTAATGCCTAGCTTTATAGCCCAGGCTGCCCTTGAGTTTTAGGCAGTCCTGCCTCAGCCTCCTGAGTGGGTGAAATTACAGGCTTGTGCTGCCATGTCTGGCTGGCTGTGGCTCTGTCCCCAGCTCAAGAGCCAGTCAGTGTGACTAGCACCGGATGCTGCAGAGGACGCCCTGGACCATCTCGGCTCTCCCTGGGCGAGGAGCCTTCGGAACCATGACAGGAGGAGGTCCCCACCCGAGCGACTTGCTGGTCTGCGCTGTGCCGAGGTGACCAGGCCACAGAGAAGAGGAATGCAGCCGAGCCCTGACATAATTGTGCTCCCTTGAAGTTGCACTCTGCGCTACTCAAGAGACTGAGGAGGGTCGGGAGAGCAAGGCCAACTGGACGACAGTGTTCTGAGGCCATGTCTCCAGGGGAGCGGGCACAGGGATGGCTGGGGTGGGCACAGCAGTAGAACGCCAGCCTGGCATGCAGGAGGCCCTGGCTTCTGTCCCTGGCACCAGAGCTAAGAAAGATTAAGAACTTCGTGATTTGGCGTGCAAGACACAGGAGCTTGGGGGCTTGTGGGTTAGCTCAGTGTTTAAGCACCTGCTCCAGCAAACCCAGTCAGGCACAGAGGACTGAGGTTCGATCCCCAGCTCCACATTGCCTCACCAAGCCGCCCTTAAAGTAGCCTGAGTCAGCCAAAGAAAAAAGATACTAGAGCTAAAACAAAAATGGGTCCTTTGTTGAAGAGCCCACACACACACACACTGGTGCCTTGGGAGGTGATGAGATCTTGCCTCAGTTTTTCTGATCACATATTCCAAAATCCCCAAGTCACCACGGTGATGTCCCCTTAATGCTGCACACCGCTGTCGTCCAACCCCAGCACAGCAGGTGACCGGGCATGGGGTGGGAGGCTATGGGCCAGCAGGGGCATGAGGTGGGCTCAGCTTAGATTTCCAAGATACGAGGTAGGAGACAAAGGAGCACTTGTTAGGAATAAAGGTGGAGCACAGGTCTTTCTAGGAGCTGGCTGGGCCAGAGAAGGAATTCTGTGAGAAAGGAGCCCTTTTATGAATCCTGCTGGAGTTAGGTATTAAAAGAAGCCTGCTGGGGAGGTAGTGCAGGCCTGTCACCGAAGCACTTGGGAGGCTGAGACAGGAGGACTGCTCAAAATTCGAGGCCAGTTTGGTCTGGAAAACAGACCCTGTCCCGCACAAGTAAGTGCATGCATGCGTGAGCAGAAGTGCTCAGCTCAGGTGCAAAACGGTGATGCAAAGTTGAATCCTTCCCTTGCCTGTGACAGAAAGGTACCACCTGGAGAGGAGAGGTCATTAAGGCCAGCTGAGACTCCCATCAACCTCTTAAATTCAGAGGTTAAAATCTCCAGTGGCCAAAGGACCTGGCTGGTGAGAAAGTGCTGGAGGGGACAATGCAGAATGTCCGTGACCCCCCTGAGCACCTGTGATCTGCTCTGAAATGGGAGCTGCTTCCCGCGGGCACCTGAGCCTCTTGTCACTAATCTGATTTTTCAAAAAAATCAGCCGTGTGTGTGTGTGTGTGTGTGAAATCAGCCAATTTTGTTAATTTTGAGTCAGGGTCTTATTATGCAGTTGAGGCTGGCCTTGAATTTATTATGAAAAAATAGGATTTATTATGGAGCCCAGTTACTTGGCCTCAAACTCGAAGCAGTCCCCTCACCTGGGGATTTGCAAGCATGTACCACTACACCCAGCTAAAATCAACTAATTTTTAAATGTGAGGGGTAGTGGCTTATGTCTGTAATCCTAACACATTAGGTCACCAGGGCAGGAGGATTACAAATTCAAGCCCAGCCTGGGTAATTTAGGGGCTTATCTCAAAAACTAAAATTTTAAAAGGCTGGGAGTGTGGCAAAGGTCCTGAGTTCAGTCTACAAAAAACAAGTCTTGCCAGCCAGGTATTACACCTGTAATCCCAGTACTGGAGAGGCCGAAGCAGGAGGAGTTCGAGGCCAGCCTGAACTATCCTGTCTCAAAAAAAAAAAAAAAAAAAAAAAAAAAAAAAAAAAAAAAAAAAAAAAAAAAAAAAAAAAAAAAAAAAAAAAAAAAAAAAAAATTATCAACAACAAAAGGCTAAAAGAAAAGGCATTAGGCATTAAAGAGCCCACCCAGTTACATCATCTGGATGCAGTGGTGCATGCCTATAATCCCTGAGCTTGGGAGACTGAGGCAGGAGGATTATTGGATGTTTGAAGCCAGTCTTGGTACTAAGTGAATTAAAGACCAGCCTGGACTTCCTATCTCTTTCTGTCTCCAAAAGAACAAAACAAAAGGGCTGGAGAGCTCAGCAGTCTAAGCGCCTGCCTGGCAAGTGCAAGGACCTGGGTTTGATCCCCAGTACTGCATGCCATGCCAGCCCTGGTACCCCAGGCACACAGTGCTGGCCACCTGACCAGGCATGGTGGCACATGCCTGTAATCCCAGCGCTGTGGAGGCTGAGACAGGAGGATGACTATGAGTCTGAACTGTGTAAGGAGAACCTGTTTAAAATATATATATATATATTTTTTTTAAATGAAACTTCTATTTTTTTTTACATCACCCTTTATCACCCTGATACAGTTCCATCAGTAAATTATCAATAAATAATGGTGAAACTTGTATTTTTTAAAATGTATTTTTACTAATAGGTCAACAGGGTCTCACTATGTACATCGGACTCACAGGAATCCTCCTGTTTTTAGCCTCCCAAGTGCTGGGATTACAGGCACGCGCTACCATGCCCAGTCTTGTGTCTTTTAGACTTTAAATGAAGCCAAATTTGCTATCACTGCCTTTTAGTCACCTGACCGTAGTGTGTTGCTAAGAAACCAAGTCCTGGGAAAGACAGGCTTGCCAGGACAATTCCCACGGTGGGGTTCAATTCCCTGATCCGTGGGGTTCGTGCCCGACCCCTGGCCGATGCCCAACACCATCAGCAGACAGCAGCAAACCCTTAGGGCCTGCTTTCCTGTATGTGTACCTATGATAAGGTTCAATGTACAGCTCGGTTGGGCCCCAAATTCTCTGATCAAGGAGATTATGGAGTCACAGAGGAATGCGATCGATGATCCATAGTGTGCCTAAGGAGAGTCACATGGAGAGAAAACTTTCTCTCAGGCTTCCACAGAGAGCAAACTGGTCGAGCAATAGCCGTGACTCATCCACAAGCTGACACTGACAAGGGATCTACAAAGTGCGGTACAGGGTTACAGGATCAACCCTGAGGGTACCTGACTGACCTTATCTGATACAAAAGTTATGTTTCTTGTTATATAGGTCTTGCTTTAACTCGGTCTTAACCATCCAGCAGAAAAGTATAAAAATGAGGTATATAAAGTAAAGTCATATTAATATAATGAGCTGTGAATGGCTCAAGTCAACAACTTCTGTGAATAACCCACTTCTCTTGTGGACTGCTGATCTGTGTTGGATTGTTTTACTTAAAAAAAAAATATATATATATATGTATATATATATATATATATTTAGCCATCCATGTTGTGAAAATCTGTAACATATGTATCATTGTATGTTACCCTGTTTATGTCATTTGTTCTCTTTGTTTTTGCTTCTATTTTTCACTCTGAGTTAAAATATAAATAAATAAATAAATAGTTCAATGAACAAGTTAGGCATGAAGAGGAAAGGGGTGTAAAAGGAATTAGGAGTGTTGTGCACACCATTATGGAGTAAGAAAAATAAGATAAGTTAGGCCAGCAAGAGATTACCACAGGGCATGGTGGTGCAGGCCTGCAATCCTAGCCCTTGGGAGGTTGAGGCAGGAAGATCCCCACGAGTTCAAGGCCAGCAGCCTGGGCTACATACATGAAGTCAAGGCCAGTCTGCAGTGCACATTGAGATCCTGTGTCACAACAGAAGACAGAGAGAGAGAGAGAGAGAGAGAGAGAGAGAGAGAGAGAGAGAGAGAGAGAGAGAGAGAAAGAGAGAATCACCAGTAACTACTGATGAAGTAGAATAATAATCATATGCTGCTGAAAATTACCTGAATGTTGTAAAATAACTTATTTGGCACTACTCATTCTTTGATTTAGGGCCCACATGGGCTCTGACTGTCCCCTTTGCCCGTGCCACCCTTGACTCGGTGCCACCAGATGCCACCCATCATGGGCCCTGTAAGATGCCCCTCCGCTCATGCACACTGTGCCAAGGAGTTCAGAGAGACTCTGCAGGGAGAGATGCCAACGGATGGCCCGGCTCAGTGTCCTGTGAGGCTGGGAGGGATGGAGGAAAGGGCCTCCTTACAGATGGGATCGCGGGCTCCGAGGGGAAATCCACAAAGGGGAGAAGCCAGCCCGGACCATTCCAATTTCACAGAAGTCAGGATGGGCTGTTTTTACAGGGCTTGAATTCTCTCCTCCCCTCTCCTCCCCTCCCCTCCCCTCCCCTCCCCTTCCTTCTTTCTCTTCTCTCCCCTCCCGTCTTTCCTCTCCTCTTCTCTTCTTTCCCCCCTCTTCTCTTCTCTCCCCTCTTCTCTCCCCTCGCCTCTTCCCGCTCTTCCTCCCCTGCCTTCCCCTCCCCTCTTTTCCTTCCTTCCTTCCTTCCTTCCTTCCTTCCTTCCTGTTTTTTGGCAGAGTTTTGCTGTGTATCCCAGGCTAG
>PVKA01012542.1:31711-57603 GCA_004027165.1 Ctenomys sociabilis | reverse complement strand
TACCTAGGTCTTAACCATCCAGCAGAAAAGTATAAAAGTATAAAAATGAAGTATACATCGTGAGCCCATAATATTAAGCTGAGCTGTAAATGGATATGGTCGACAATTTCTCTGAATAACTCCCTATGGTTGCAGAATGCTGGACTGTGTTGGATTGTGGTGTCGAGTTCAAGCACCTAAGGTAGTTGAATGTCAATGGAGTGCCCACTTTTGACAGGTGTAGACAAAGGAAGGGTTGTAGAAAGAAAAAATCATGATGTGTGTGTATAGACAGTATAGTTGGGATAGATAACGCTGTGCTTCTACATAATTCTATGAGAGGCAAGATCTGCACTAATGGTGGTTGGACAGGATATTATGTCGGCTTTTAGTGTTATGGTCATCCACTAGGTAAATAATTATTGAATTTTTGATATAATTCAGCATAAAAAAGCCTGTAAATAAAATATCATGTATGCACCTTGTACAATACCAAAACGTTATGAAAACAGTTTGCAATGTATTAATTCATCGACTCTGTATGGTTAATGTTTTGAAACTGTCTGATTGACATTTGTATTTTAATAAAATAAAAATAAATTGAAAAAAAATGAAAAAAAAGAAAAAGAAAACAAAACCCAACAATATGCTGTATACAAGAGACACACTTAACTCAAAAGGATATTCATAGTCTCAAAATCAAAGGACGGAAAACAATGCTACATGCCTTAGCAGCTCAGAAAAAAGCAGGAGTAGCAATTCTGTTCTCAGACAGTCTCAACTTCAAACCAAGAAGGATCAAACAAAATAAAGAAGGACACTATATATTGATTAGGGGAAATATTCAGGAGGAAGAGGTAACACTCATAAATATCTATGCACCAAACAGAGGAGCACCGAACTATACAAGACAAATCTTAATGGACATGAAAAATATAATATCCAAGACCACAATCTTAATGGGAGACCTTAATACCCCTTATCTCAAAAAAATAGGTCATCCAGACAAAAAATAAGCAAAGAATTAGCAAAACTAAACCAGAGCTTGGAACAAATGGACCTGGTGTACATATACAGAGTGTTGCACCAAAACACAGAGGAACATGGGTCATTTTCTAAAACAGACCACATTCTAGTCCATAGGTCATGCTTAAGTATACGCAAGAAAACAGAAATCCCATGCATACTATCTGACCACAGTGCAATGAAACTGGAAATAAATGACAAAAGAAACCAGAAAAACTTCGTAAATATATGGAAATAAAACAACACCCTACTCAACAATCAATGGTTCACAGATGAAATTAAACAAGAAATTGAACAATATCTACAATTCATTGAAAATTCAACCACAACTTATCGGCATTTATGGGATGCGATAAAAGCAGTCCTCTGAGGGAATATCATAGCTATGAACTCACACATTAGGAAAACAGAACAGGAGCAAATAAACACCCTAATGTTGCTTCTGTGACATCTAGCAAAGGAAGAGCAAACCAAACGCAGAGCCCAAGCACGGGAAGAAATCATAAAGATTAGAGCAGAAATTAATTCAATTGAGATAAAGAAAACAGTTCAAAGAATCCATAAATCAAAAAGTTGGTTCTTTGAAAGACTAAAGAAAATGGATAAGCCCCTTGCTAACCTCCTCAAGAAGCAAAAAGAAAAAAAAAATTCAAATACATGTAATAAGGAATGAAAAAGATGAAATCACCACAGGCCCAGTGGAAATTCAGAAGATTATCAATAGTTTCTTCCAGAATGTTTATGCTCAGAGTAGAAGACACAGAAGAAATGAACAGATTCCTCGAAAGGTACAATTACAAAAACTGAATCAAAAAGATATAACAACTCTTATTGAGAGCCAGTGAAATACAAAATGTAATAAAAAGCCTATTGACAAAGAAAAGTCCAGGTCCTGATGGATTCACATCTGAGTTCTGCAAGAAATTTATAGAAGACATAATCCCTACACTCCTCACTCTTCAATGAAGTTGAAAAGGAAGCATAATTCCCAAAATCATTTCTGGAGGCAAGTATTATACTGATTCCAAAACCAGGGAAAGACACAACTGAAAAAGAGCACTACTGGCCAATCTCCTTCATGAACATAGATGCAAAAATCCTCAATAAAATCCACCAAATGGAATACAGTAAATCATCAAGAAGATCATACACCATAACCAGGTAGAACTTATCCCATGGATTCAAGGATGGCTCAATATTTGCAAATCTATTAATGTAATGCACTATATTAATAGATTGGAATCTAAAAACTGCATAATCATCTCAATTGATGCAGAAAAAGCTTTTGACAAAGTACAACACTCATTCATGTTCAAAGTCCTGCAGAAAATTGGAATAGATGAACTCTACCTCAATTTAATAAAAACCATCTATGACAACCCAAAAGCTCATATAATCCTAAATGGGGAAAAACTGAAATGTTTTACTCTTAGATCTGGTACAAGACAAGGATGTCCTCTATCACCCCTCCCATTCAATATAATTTTGGAATCATTAGCTACCGCCATTGTACAAGAGGGAGAAATAAAAGAATAAGAGTAGGCAAAGAAGGAGTTAAATTATCACTATTTGAAGATGACATAATTCTTTACTTGGAAGAACCAAAGAACTCCATCAAGAAGTTCCAAGAATTGATACAGAAATTCGGTAGTATAGCAGGATACAAAGTCAATACTCAAAACTCAGTAGCATTCCTCTACACAGATAACAAACTCACTGAGAGGGAAACTATAGAAACAATATCTTTTACAATCACATTGGTGAAAATGAAATACCTTGGAATTCACTTAACCAAGGAAGTCAAAGATCTTCTCATGGAAAATTACAGTACCCTAAGCAAAGAGATCATAGAGGATTACAGAAAATGGAAAGATATTCCATGATCCTGGATAGGAAGAAACAACATAGTGAAGATGGCCATACTCCCAAAATTGTTGTACAGATTTAATGCACTCTCTATCAAACTGCCACCATCATCAAAAATACGTGTACTTTGTGGTGGTGTGTTTGAGGGGCTCTGGATCTCAACACTAGTGACAGTGATTCCTTGGAGGAGCACAAGCCCCTTTGAGTGAGAGGGTTTCCACATTTGGACAGGGCTCTGCGGCTGGGTGGAAAGAGCGTGGCTTAGAAAGACATGCTGCCATACTCGCTGTGCGAACACATATACTGAAAAGCCTTGTGGCCTGGTCCTTGATCTTCAGGGTACCCGGGACTTCCATTTCACGTCCTGGATGAACAAGATAGGGGAGAACTAGAGGCTTGGGAGTGTTTCCCTCCCAGTGGTGCTGTGTCCCATGTAGCCAAAGGACAGCTGATCCACAATAGGAGTCCAATGAGGGGCATCTCCCTCACTCTGATGCCCTCTCATTGTCAGTGAGAGAGGAAATAAAGACTTGGCCCTGACTTTGGTAAGATTGCCACTCCCTGCTCAGGTGCAGAATCTGTTTTTGACTGATTCTTGGTTTGCTGAGTAACACTGTATATCTTTAAAGGACTATTTTGATTTTAAAGTAATGGCAACTAAAAGCTTCGTCAAAAAATAAAAAAATATAAATAATTATTTGTTCTTTTCACTGGAAATAAATACATTCATATATTTAATTCTTTTTTCCCTGTTATATTGCCTCTGGGAAGCTTTGAGCCTTTTTCTCCAAATTTATCTAGAATTGAAGGCAGAGAAACCATGTGACGGCAAAGGAACCCCAGCCCAGTAAGCAATGTGAATATACTGTAATCCTCTTGTCTCCAGGAGGATCTGCTGCTTGCCTTGCTTCCTGTTTGGTTTCTGGTAAGGGTACAAATTTATTTGCAGATTTTTTACTGTATTCTTCTGAGAGTCATCAAATAAAAGTATCAACACTTCTGTGTGTATAAAACAAGCATCTTGGTGTTATTTCTACCTCTTTTCTATTCACACTTGCCCTTAATTCAGAAACAGAATCCAGAATCTCATAATCAAGTATTTATTATTAAAAAAAAAGATTACTAGAGAAGCAAATATGTTGAAAATGTCTCTGAAATCTGATGAAAATCACTTGAGTGTAGTTGACGAATAGACTCATAACTTAGATTCCTAAATTATAAAAGAGACATTGAACTTTCTCAGAAGAGATGTCTTTCTGAAAGTGAAAAAATAGAAACAATGCCTTTTACTATAGCACCGTGGAAAATGGAATACCATGGAATTCACATAACCAAGGAAGTCAAAGATCTTCTCACAGAAAATTACAACACCCTAAGAAAAGAGACTGTAGAGGATTTCAGAAAGTGGAAAGGTATTCCTCCTGCTCCTGGATAAGAAGAACCAATATCATGAAGATGGCCATACTCCCAAAATTGATATACAGATTTAATGCAATCCCTATCAAACTGCCACCAACATACCTAACAGACATAAAGAAATCATTCCTAAAATTTATTTGGAACCAAAAACGACGTAGAATAGCAAAGGCAATCTTGGCCAATAAAAACAAGGCAGGAGGCATCACAATTCCTGACTTCAAATTATACTACAAAGCCACTGTGATAAAATCAACATGGTATTGCCAACAAAATAGGCCTGAGGATTAATGGAATAGATTAGAACATGCAGAGGCATCTATGAACATACTCAGCCATCTAATCTTTGACAAACAGGCCAAACAAATTCACTGGAGGAAAGATAGCCTCTTGAACAAATGGTGCTGGAAAACCTGGCTTTCTACATGCTGAAAAATAAACTTGACCCAGCTCTATCACCATGCACTAAGTTAAAGTCAAAATGGATTAAAGATCTAAACATTAAAACAGAAACACTCAATCTCCTGCAAGAGAAAGTAGGAGGAACTCTTGAAGACATAGGGATAGGTAAAGAGTTCATGAACAAACACATATTTGCATGGGAAACACTTGAAAGAATCAACAATCGGGATCAACTCTCCTTGAGGATTTTCTTCACATCAAAAGAAATTGTCAACAAAGTGAATGGACAAACCACAAAGTTTGAAAAAATCCTAACTAATAAGCAATCAGACAAAGGTCTGCTGTCTAGAATTGATAAAGAACTAAAGGCCCTCAAATTTAAAGACCCAATTCAGAGATGGGCATCTGAGATGAATGCACAGTTCTCAGAGGACAAAATTAAATAAGCAAATAAATATATAAAAAAATGTTCCACATCACTAGCCATCAGTGAAATACAAATAAAAGCAACACTGAGATATCATCTCACTCCAGAAAGAATGGCTATCATAAGGAAATCAACCAATAAATGTTGGAGAGTTTGTGGGGAAAAGGGAACACTTCTTCACTGCTGGTGGGAATGGTTGACTGGTACAACCATTGTGGAGGTCAGTGTGGAGACTCCTCAAAAGAGTAGGACTAGATATCCCACTCAAGCTGGCTATCCTCCTACTGGGAATATTTCCAGAGGAATTGAAAACATTACATCATAGTGATATATGTGTATCTGTGTTTATAGCAGCACAATTTGTGATAGCAAAATCTTGGAAACAACCAAACTGTCCATCACATGAGGAATGGTTGAAAAACACGTGGTATTTCTATATAATGAAGTATTACTCAGTTATAAAGAATGATAAACTTGAAGCATTTATACTGAAGTGGATGCCACTTGAACATGTACTCATAAGTGAATAAACCAGACACATATGTGCAAATATCGTATAGTCTCCCTAGTATAAGAAGTCAAAAGAATAAATACGAATAGAAATGTACACCAACAACTAAAGTCAATTGAGTGAGATAGTTAGGGCAAACTCAATGGCATATGCTGCAAGGTACTAAGCAGCTTTTCTTCTGGATGGTTAACAACCTAAGTTCACAGATCAAAATTGGAGAAACAGAAGAGCCACAGAGCCAGTCAACATTTTGGCCATAGCCTTTTAAGGTTAGCAAAGACTCAGGGCATGGGGATACCTGTACTTTAACATCATGAAACTCAATTGTGCCCCAAATTTTCTGATCAAGGAGATTATGGAGCCACAAAGGAAAGAGACTGATGATCTATAGTGTGCTTGGTGAGAGTTACATGGAGAGAAAACTTTCTCTCAGGCTCTCATAGAGAGCAAACTGGTCAAGCATTGGCTGTGACTCATCCGCATGGAATGCACACACAAAGGATCTACAGAGTAAGGTACAGTATTACAAGATAAACCCTAAGGGGACTTCACTGACCTCATCAGAAACAAAAAGTGCATGTGTTGGTATATAGGTCTTGACCTCTCTTGGTCTTAACTATCTAGCAGAAAAGTATAAAAATGAGGTATATAACGTGGGGCCATAATAATAAGTTGAGCTGTAAATGGCTACAGTCGACAACTTCTTCTGATAACTCACTATTATTGTGGAATACTGGACTGTGTTCGATTGTGTCGCCGAGTTCAGGCACCTAAATTGGTTTAATGACAACGGAGTGTCCATCTCTCACAGGTGTAGACAAAAAAGGGGGAATACAAAGGAAGAATCATGATGTGTTTGTATAAACAGTACAGTTAGGATAAATACACTGTGCTTCTCCATAATTCTATGAGAAGCAAGATTTGCACTAATAGTGGTTGGAAAGATATTATGTTGGCATCTAGTACTATGGGCAGACCCTGGGGAGATAACAAGGTAGAGGGTGTTAATTGTCAAATCTGTGATATAAATCAGCTGTAGAGAAATAAGACAAGTATATAGCTGCACTCTCTTCATTTACTGATTAGAGACATCTGCTGTAATAATGCCTGTAAGTATAATATCATCTATGCACCTTATATGACACCAAAACATTACAAAAACATTTTGCAATGTATTTATTTATTGAATCTGTCCTGTTAATTTCTCTTTGCACTGTCTCATTGCTATTTGTTCTTCAATAAAAACAATAATAAAAAAGAAGAGACATTTTGAAACCTCTCTGTCTCTCTTTCTGTCTTTCTCTCTGTCTCTGTATGCTCTCTCTCTATCTCTGTCTCTCTCTCTTCCTTATTCTCTCTCCCTTCCTCCCTTCCTCTCTCCCTCCCTTATTAGTACCATTTGCTGTATATATTTATTTTGAGTAGTTGGTACATGTACATGACACATTCTAATTCTTTTTACATCCTGTGACCTTTTCTCTTCCCTCCCCCATCACTTGATCTGCTTCTCATTTACAAAAGATCTGTCTCTCTGTTTCCCATTATCTGTCTTTCATTTTAATCTTTAATTTATTATGCTTTATTATGCTCATATAAGAGAAGCCATACAGATGAAGCAATTGGGATTTCAGGCAATCAACTGGTTTTCCTAAAGTAAACCAGTTGTAATGCATATTAGATATAAAATATAGCTATTGAATTTTCATGTGTTTTTGCCCACTAGCCTCTCAATGGGAAAAAACATAAACTTTTCCATCTTTTACCTATGACTATTTTCCTGTTTTAAAATCCATAATTGCTTCTGGTTCTCTTCCTTCCTACCACACATCCATAGGGATTCCTTTGCCCTCATCTTTAAATCTCAGCCCCTCAGGCAGTCCTTTTACTCATTTAGAAGTCATTATCCAAAACATCATATTTTGCTGCTTTCTTTAGTAAGTGACCAGATGCCCATGTGGGAGTTGCAGGGGTGTCTCTGACTTGAAATTATAACCTCCCTCTTATCTCAAGAGTACTGCGAAGCATTTCACAAAGCCTTTCAAATTTGGCTGTATTGGTTATAGTTAAGATCACCAGGTGCTCTCATGGCTATCTTGGAGTGTTTCTCCAGAAAGAAAACATTTAAAACTTCCTCCACATGTCACTTGTGATGAAAGCAGACTGTCACTGAGCAGAACTGTGGCATTCTGCCTTCTAGCCTTGGACTAGAGCATCTTTCTTTTCAACCATGTCTTCTGAGATTCCAGATACATCTTTTTCCTCCTGGAGAATAGATACTTCAACAGTGTTCTGTTTCTGGGATGCTGGGGCTTTTGCCTTTTTGTCTGGATAAAGGACAGCATGATAACTCCGTGTGTAGCTTCCTCCCATTGGCCTAATAGCTGAACTCTTCTTTCTGCTGTTACAACTTTTCTCTGGGACTGTGGCACATTTGGAGCCCCATTATTTATGCTCAATAGAGATTCTGCTTCTCCAGTAGGAGGCAGTGATGTAAGTCTCAGGAGATGGTCATCATTTTAAAAATTTATTTATTTATTTATTTGGTATAGGGTCTTGCAGTACAGCTCAGACTTGTAGTGATCCTTCTGTCTCAGCTTCCCCAGCTCTAGGATTACAGGTATGCACCACCATACTTGGTTTTAGTGGCCAGCTTCTGGCCTGACATGTGGTACTGAGGATCAAACCTGGGCCCTTGTGCTTGCAAGGCAGGTGCTTAGACAGCAAAGCTATCTCCCCAACTGGTCATCAGTTTTAAATATAGTGTTTTTCCCAGAGGATTTCCTGGATGCCCTACAGAGATGTTGAAATTTCTTTCAGCTATCCACTGTGACTTTACTTCTTAGGCCTGTAATGAGGAATCTCTTAAGGCTTGTCAGAGGTGGGTATCTGCTGGTACCACCATCTATGTCCTGGTTTTTGGTATCTGTAAACTCTTCTGGTACTTACCCTGCCTCAGATGCTCTCTGGATAGTCATCCTTTCCCCTTGCCTAATCTGTGTGCTTTATGTTGTGGGCCCTGGAATGCATATAGGTCTAATGCCTTACCTGATGGACTTGGTACAGTACCTGGTCTACAAGGGCTGCTTCTGAGACTAGAATGTGAGACCTTTCCTGGAGTCCATGGGGGCCACACAGCTCTACTTGTGGAGCTTGAAGTTGCACCGGCAAAAAGGACAACTGCTGATGTCCTCTTGCCTCCTGTAAACTGAATCACTTTGGAGCCAACACCAAGGACGCAGTGCTGAGGAATGAAGACTGAGAAATCTGCTCATGTTTGAGTCCTGGATCAAGCAGCATTTGCTGTGTTCTCTCCTACACCAGCCAGAAACCACCTTTTCTAGCTAAAAATGGTCTTAGTAGTGTGCTTGCCTACCTGCTGCCAGAGTCCTTCTGCATTCAGTATGGTAGTTAAAAAAGAAAATGTTCTCTCTATTTTCTGTTCTCTAGCAATAGAAAAAGTGGTAAAGTGCTCATGCAAAAAATGCTCATCACTAAATCAAGAAATATGTAGCATGACAAAACAGAATTAACATATTGAGGGGGAAAAGCATATAAAAAATAGGGGAAAAACTCGTAAGTACAAAGGTCACAGCTGAAGACCAGCTTTAACTGTACATTTATTCTATTATCTATCCTTACTATCCCAGGTCATTTTCATCATTTAATTGTTTTTATGCCAGCTATTAAGTAACTTGGTACAAAGTATAGTCCAGTGCATTAAATAGATCTTGGTTTGAATGATGTGAGTTTCTTGACCTTCAGAAGCAGATTTTCTTTTGACCTGAGCATCTTAGGGACATTGTTATGGAGCAAATGTACTCATGTGAAATGCCTAAGTTGGGGCCTGAAGTACAGTAGGCCATTCAAGAATGGAGCAGTTATTGTTGGCTGCTCTTATGGCCGCTCACTAGGCATATGAGCTCCCTTCTAACTGTCCCTGGTATTAGCCCCAGTCAGGGAGCTACCTATGGTCCCAGGCTTCTTCTTTATTATTGGTCTCTTCTGATAACATGGCATTTTAGCTGCCTTTCACATGCATTGTACTTAACAACAAAGTGGCCATTCCTGGAAATTCTGATTTCTCCACACCTATTTATGAACCTCTGTATTTATGACCTTTGTTGTGAATAAGGAATAACACAAAACATAATTATATTAGTCAGAAGTCAGTTATAAATCATAGAAGAAAGGGGTGGATCATAGATCCTAGCCATGTCTACAGATGTGATTATCATTCAGATCATTCCCATTTGACCAGTACCAAAAATGTAAAATTCCATGGCATTTGTAGTATTTCCTATATGCATTCTATCCCAGGGACAGCAAACATAGTACATCTTCCACATTCTCAATTAATTTGATCAATTTTTGTCTTAGGTTAGCCTCAAACTCAACTCAACTCTCAACTCAAAGCACCCAAAAGGCATGCTATTGGAGGTAGGTGCTAAACAGAAAACTTTCTTTCCTTCTTCATCCTTGGGTTGTTGTATTTTGAGATTCTGTTATTGAAATAGAATGTATATTTTGAGTATTTTCATTTTTTAAAAACATTTTCTATGTTGGATTTCTAGCATGGATTATTTATAGCCATGAAGCTGGAAATATTCAGCTCCAGGACTCAGTTTTTTTTTTTTTTTTATTGAAAAGAGACTACATTTCTTGGATTGCTTTTGATGTCAGATCAGTAGGTAAGAGCAAGTGCAAGGAAAAAAGAAAGAATGTAAGTGAGAAAAGCAAGCAGCAAGCTCAATACACAAAATAGCAGAAAAATACTATAAACCCAAAGAAATAACACAGCCCAATAAGAATCAGAGAGAAGCCAGGGAAGCAGTGCTATAGTACAGACTCCTAGACTCACCCTGCTGTATTCATCAATAAGATGTGTTGGGACTGCTGCTGAGTGAAGTCCTGACACACAGAACTAAGTTCGAATAACTATTTGGGGAGACAGTCAAGGACAACAAAGTTTGAGATTACCCGGCACTGTAATAAGGGCTGGAACATGAATGAACAGAGAAGGATGGTCAGACTGAGTGTCTGAGTTGGCCTGGTGACATCAACAAAATCCTATTGGACCCTGTCTCGTGTTTTTTGTTCTAATTTGCTGCTAGACTTACTTTACTAGTTTGTGCTAAGTGAAGACTTAATAATCCTGACAAGTCTGAGTAACAATGTATGGTGCTGGATAATTTAAAAACACTGGCCCTGGAACTACACAGACATGGCCTTCAATCCTGCCTGATGCTTACTGGCCATGTGACCTTGGGAAGATGAATGTCCTCCCTGAGCCTTAATTTTGGGACCTAGTAGGCTGATGGGGCAATGAAAACAGAAAATATCAATGAAAGACCCAGGCGTGTGAGCTGAACAGTAAGTTAAACTTTATTATTAGTTAATTTCATTATCATTATTACCGTCATTAATTTGAACAGCTTTAACATGTCTTTTGGTTTGTCCACTTCTAAATTAGAAATTTATTATTTTAAATCATAAGAAAAAAAGATGAGCTCAACTTGAACTGAGGGCTTGGGTGGTGTTCGGGGGCAGACTTCTGAGAATTGGGCTTGGAATAGGGAGAAGGGGTTGAGAGAGGATGACCCTGCCTGAAGAAGAACTTCTTGTGTGGAGAACAGTAGAAATCCAGAGAAGGGGATGAGGGAAACCGATATGGAGCAAAGGTTGGCTCCTAAGTGTTCTCCAGAGGATTAGAGAAAACCATCTTAGAGTTTGAGAACAGTTTTTCAATGTGTTGACAGCAAAGGTTAGAGTGGCATTTCCTTTAGAAAATCCCCAGTGTGTAGAAAATGAATTTTACCAAGGACTTTAGTAGCAGTTTAACTTTTTCCTTCATAAGCAAAGTGTTGGTGTTTTTATTTTTTGGAGGGGGCTGGGTTTATTGCCAAGCCTGCTTGTATTTTGGCCATGGGATATGTCAAGTCAGTTATATTCCAAAGGAAAATCTGACAGAGCAAAAGAAACAGTGCAGCAGGGAGCAGATAACCACAGCAAAATTTATGTTTGTTTTATGAGCAAATGGTAGACAGAGTCCAGCACATTGCTTTGAATGTGGCAGAGGCAGTTGAAATGAAATCAGGGCTCCTTAGTTCTTGACTTCTTCGCCGTCCTAGTGACAGGAACTCAAGGTTGGGCAAAGAATTTTGAGAAAACAATAGACGCTTTCTGAAAATCCTCTCCAACCCCATAAATTCCAAGTAAGTGGTTTGAGGAGGCTTCTGGAAGTTGTATTTTCATGTGACCACACTTAAGTAGAATACCAATTTATCTAACAAGATAATTAAGGCAGGAATATAAAACACTAGCCAATATTTCACTATGTCTTTTAATTCTCACGGTAAATCTCTGTCTTCCATTTTTATCTTTATCTTTAGGGCATGGAGGTTTTGGGGAGCTTCCCAAAGTCCATAGCTGGAATCTTGTCTGACTGACAGCAGTGAACAAGCTCTCAACCCTTAACTATGCTGCCTTAGAAACAAAGATTCACCATAGTGAATTAGGAGTTGGTAGCTGAAGTAAGATTGAAACATATTTCTTTAAAGATCATGCATATTGGGCCAGCGAGATAGTGCAGCAGACTAAGCATCTGCTTCGGCAAGTGCAGGGACCAGGGCTCCAACCCTCCCCCCAGGGCATGTTGAGTCAGCAACCCAGTCTAGGTTTGGTGGTGCTCGCCTGTAATCCCAGTGCTGGGGAGGTTGAAGACAGGAGGATCACTATGTGTCCGAGCTATGGAGTGAAACTCTGTACCAAATACATAAATGGAAAAAAGGGTCATATTTATTGTACAGGGCAAATGTAAAACCATATTTCTAAACTACATTTTTTTTATTATGTAGATAAAAAGTTAACCTTAATTATCTAGTTCTATAATCTAATCTTGTAAGTGTATTCGAGTTTCTCCATTGCTAAAATGTGTTTGGCAACTGTGATAGTTAATTGTGGTATCAGCTTGAATAAGAAACACTTTAGCAGTTTGCTTTAGCACGGTTCTGAGTGTATCTGGGTGACCGACTTGCTAAAGACGATGACCCACTCTGGTGTGGGTGGCTCCAACTGAAACACGTGCAACCGGGATGGACAAAAAGGGAAGGAAGAAGCAAGGGTCACTTCTGTTTCCTAGAGCTTTGGATAGCCATCCTCAGGGTACAGCACAATCTCTTTAGCCTTCTAGAGGAGACCCTTTGATTTCCTGATGTTCTCACACAGGACTCTGCAGTGAGCTCAAGACCCACAACTTCTGACTGGATCCTCAACATTCCAATGTTCAGCAGGCCCTTTTGCTTTCTTCCACACCTGACTGCACACACTGCCGCAGTAAGCCTGCCTTCTAAATCCTTTATATATCATATATGAATGTATATTTTTACATTAAATCTTCTCCTCTAATGAGTCCCAACTGATGCAGCAACTCAGGGCACAATGATCTTATATCACAAACAATAGGTTAATACTCTTCTGCATGTGTCTTAGTTACTTCCCCTGTTGCTGGGACAAAATACCTGACTGCTACAAGTGAAGAGTTGGCTGGCCCCAAGGCAGAGGAGCTGAGGAAAGGAGAGCTGGACACCTCATGACAGGAATCAGAAAGTCACGGAAGAAGCTGGGAAGGGAGCTGTAACCTTCTTATTTCACACCTGCAGTGACCCACCTCTTCTGCACCTTCTAACAGTTAAGTCAGCTATAATGCCCCAGAATCCAGTGACCTTCGAAAGAGCTCCCCTACAATCCCATGAGGCTTTAGGT
Source organism: Ctenomys sociabilis (assembly GCA_004027165.1). Lineage (NCBI taxonomy): Eukaryota > Metazoa > Chordata > Mammalia > Rodentia > Ctenomyidae > Ctenomys > Ctenomys sociabilis. The sequence continues at coordinate 44,215 of PVKA01012542.1, read as the reverse complement.
GGACATTTAGATATAAAACATAAGCGCATTATTTGTGGGAAGGCAGTTTTCAGTAAAACTCACTGTGTGTGAAGCAACACAAAGATGTTTTGGGAACAGATCTGCTAGCAAAACCTTGTGATGTGGGTATAGAACGCTTATGTTTTATATTCTTCTTAAGCACATTGAATTTGCATAATGTCTGTTTCTTTAAGTAGCAAACATTCACCAATGCCATTCATGTGAGGGACAGTATGGACAGTCCACAGTGGACAGCACTTTCAAGTCCTGAAAGTCAGAGAACCTAGGAGCCACTCAAAAGTGAGGACTGGGGCAAGTGGGACTGGAATGTGACCTGACTGTTGTTCTATTTGGCTTTGGCACCAGCTGGCTTTTGTGACCCAGTGGGTCAGTACCAAGGAGTTGCCTGAGACAACCCTCTTATCACGCTTAGATCTGAGCCTGGGTTAAGGGGAAGAAGTGCCCCTTGGAGGGACAACGTGGTCTCAGCACGCTCTGCCGACTAGCTGGGGTTTGAAGGTTGTAACTTGGCATCTGCTGCCCAACAGGAGCTGCTTTTCCAGCATGTATCCCTGAGCTCCACTACACCACAGGAGAGGTAGGTGATCCTCAATGTCATGGATTCCTCAGTAACTATGGCATTTGCCCCTTCCTTACAGTAACTTAGAGAACATGTCATCAATTTCATTTAGATGTTAGAAAAAAATCAAACTCCTTTTAATTGCTTGTTCTGGTTTAACAAATACCTCCCTTTTGTATATCACACAATTCTATTTTATATGTATGTGATATAAATATGTATTTATGCATACACATATGTATGCAAATATGAGGCCTACTTTAGTCTCCATGGTAATACTGTAAAGTGTGACATAAAAGGAAAAATTGGAATGCAGAGAAATGGATGGGCCTGAGAAGCCGGTGCTAATGAGGTGCATAGTGGAGAGTAACTCAGCAGTCTGACTGTGTATCTAGGGTCTTCTCTTCCACCACAGTTGCTACTCAGTGTGAAGCCCATTGACTCCCCTAAGGATGCTTGAGTTGTGATTTCCTGGAGGAATTATTCCACTGGCACAAGTCATCAGTAGAACAATGTGAGAGTGTCACAACAGGAGCACAAAGCATGTCACACCATGATCAATGATACTAAACAAATTTCACTAAACAAAACGATAGGAATTCAGCAATGGTTGTTATATTGCGTCATGTTGTCTTCAAAGTGTTGCTTGGATTATCAGATATAAGCATGCAAAACCGGTCAAAAAGTTAAAAGAAATTAAATAGGAGAAGGGAAAAAATTGAACATTAACTGCTCCTTTCAATAGACTCACAGAAAGCAGCAGTATACTTACTTACACAAGCTGTCCTGTGGGTACACATGAATATATCTTTTCCCTGCCTTCTTTCTTTCTCTGGCCCTTTTCCACATCTCAGTTGTTCTTTTCCTTTGAACAGATTCTTTCCCTTTCATAGTATCTATTGTACCTTTTATATTTTATTTACATATTCAGGTTCTTACACTAGCAAGGCAATTTGATATTTGCACACGTGGGTCTGATATTGACGTAGCTTTAATCAGGTATGTGTTAGACTTGTGCTGCCTGGTCTTCCATAGTGAAGTTTAGTCAACTGGTTAGCAGCACAGGAAGAAGTGTAGCATAGCAGAAGGTCTGGGAAGGCTGTGCCCCAACTGACCTGGGCTCGAATCCTGGCTCTAGCACTTCTGCAACATTTGTATTCTATTTACTTCTTTGTGAATTTAATTTCCTAATCTGTGAAATGAGAGTGACAGTATCCTTCACATTGATGTTGTGGCATAATTGGTGTCATGATGACTATTACCAGAGGAGACAGAGGTCCCAAAGTGAGAGAGGCATATAGCCATTGTCTAAATGCCTCGATTTCTGCTTTAGAGACCAGGATTTCAAGGTCCTGAGCACTTTTCCATTCTTATTATTTTTTTTGCATCACCGGGGATTGAACCCAGGAACCTGTGCTTGCCAGGCAAGCACTTATATTTCTCCATTCTTTCCTTAGCTGTGATCCTGCTGGCTCTCTGTACTGCCCTTTGCTTCTTGCTTATAATTGGGTAACTGGGAAGATGAGAGAGCTGTGTGCCTCAAAAGAGTTGTCAAAATTTATTGGCTGCTCCTGGGTTCCCAGTGGTTGCTTCTAAAACTGTTATTTGAAATAAACATTTCAACTGTGTGGGCATTCTGGGCACCCACAGCTGTCCTTGGAGGATCATGGTTTTGACTCTCTTGCCCTGAAAGGCCGATATATCTGCAATAGAAGAAATTGCCAGTCACACCACTGCTCCTTGGGCTCACCCTGGGGAACAGGCTGCAGCAGTGTCCTGGTGCACTGTGTCGGGGAGACAGCAGAGGGCACCTCTAGCCTGCAACGGAATGCAACTGACCCTGAGTGTGGAGACGGATGCGAGCCCTCCTTGGGCGGGTACTCTGCTGCCTTCCCATGCTTTTATTTTACAAAACTGTATTTCTCCCACCAGCATTTGCCCCTGACTCCTGCATCTCCCTGTCCACTTGGGACAGCCAGTTGGTCTTTCATGATTTCTGAGTGAAGAAGAAGCTTTGGACTCAGAGGGGGCTTTTTGCCCTGAAAGTGAGGGCCTGCCTGCTCTATTCCACTAGGCCTTTGTTGGGTGAAGCCTTCCAATCGTGTGTGGAACTTTGTTTTATTAAATCTGATGAGCTCTATATTTTTGCCACATGTCACAGATCACCCACGTTGACTGAGCCCTGCCAGAGTGGAGCTGCTATTACCCTGAAATGAAGCCAGATTTTTTAAGTGGGTGGGGCAATTCCAGTTTGGTGCAATAAATTATATGGTTCTGCCTGATTTATTTTGCTCTGGGCTGGGAGACCTCTTGACGGAATGTATCTCGCAGTGTGTATAGGGGTTGCAGAGTGGTAGGAGCAAGGAGGTGGGGAGAAAGAGAATTGGGAGTTTCTGTAGTGAATGGGTTGAAAAAAATACACACAAACACAGCTGCCTGCTTTTCTTTTCTACCCCCTTCCTCAGTGTTGCCACCATTCCTGTTTTTTATACTGTCTAAACTTAGAAGCTCTCTAAGCTGAGCTTCTGAAACTTCAGAAAGAAATTTGGGAATGCATATTTTCCACCAGTGGTAATGGAATCCCTGTGCTCCTGTTCATTGCTCTGTCACAGAAGGAAACTCTGTAGACTCAGAATTCCAAGAAATAGGCCTCTGGAATTTTCTTTCTTTCTTTCTTTTTTTTTTTTTTTGTTCTGTTTTGTTAAGTGATGGCTTTGCAAGAGAATGCTGGATCTGGGTTATCGCTGGTGCAGACCCCACAGTCAGGTGTGCTTGGCTTATAGGAAGATGAGCCTGCAACCACACAAAAAAGGAAATAAATTGAAACTGAACCTTTTCTTCTGGACCTTAGGATCAGCAGACTAGCATATAAAATGTATTAGAATGTTCTAACTACTGTTAGAACAGCTCTGCTCAAGTAATATTCTACCTCAAATTCCTTTTTAATTTTTAAAATTTATTTATTATTTTATTTATTTGGTACATTCCCACTACACAGCTCTGACTCATAGTGATCCTCCGGTCTCAGCCTCCCCAGCACTGGGATTACAGATATGACCTCTTTCAGGGCTGGCACGGTGCACCCAGAGTTCCAGGGCTGGCATGGCATGCGGTACTGGGAATTGAACTTAGGTTCTTGTTCTTGTCAGGCAGGAGCTTAGACTGGGGAGTTATCTGTCTAGCCTTTTATATCAAATTCCTAATCACTCTATGACTTGCTTTTTTTAATTATCAAAAATGAGAATGCCATCCACCTCACATAACTGTCATGGGAATTAAGTGAAAAAATGTGGATGAATTCTGTGACATCAGGAGAGCTCAAATAATAAATGTTTAACGTTTTACTTGTAAACAATTCTGCTGATATGTGGGCAGACTCGGTTGTAATCAAAGGAGACCTCTTGTCTTCAGAGGCTTAAGTGAAGAGGCAGGGCTCGGCAGGCAGCCTTCAACAGTGCATCTTTCCTGGCCACGCAGCTGGGGTAGAAGAGCTCACAGAGCTAAGAAAGGCTGCTGGAGAGAAGCTGGGAATCGTGGCTGGAGAGTAATCTCTACTTATAGGTGTGTCCTTTATTTTGGAAGGAAATAGTTTTAAAAAGACCCAGTTTTTTTTTCTTATTCATCATGACTATGCATATGATCTCAGATTTGGAACCTCACAAATGAAGTTTAAATTTTTTTCAATGGAAAAGTATGACTTTTTTCCATTGAGTTCAGAGAATTCGGTTTTTTTTTTTTTTTTTTTTTTTTTTTTTTTTTTTTTTTTTTTTTTTTTTTTTTTTTTTTTTTTTTTTTTTTTTTTGTGGAACCAGGGATTGAACTCAGGTCTTTGCCCTTGCCAGGGAAGCACTTATTCTACTGAGCCATCTCCCTTGCCCCAGAGTTCACAGAATTCTAAGATATCCACTTTGTAAAAAAAATTGGCTTTAAAAGGCCAAACTGCTGGGAAATCTTAGCTGACCAGAAGGATGACAGCCTTGCTGCTGTGACGTTTGCTTGCCCTTGCCCCCATGTGCTACTGAGCTGAGTGGAAGGTGACCTCCTCAATGACAGAAGAAAACATCAAACTCTATTCTCCATTACCAGATATGTTTTTTAAAAAACTAAGACTCATGAGAACCATTACCATATAAATAAAAGTGAATCTTGACTCTCTTAATTAATCTGTTTATTTTGTTTTTGGCAATAAATTCTCTTCTGTCTTGGTGACATTTCCATCCATTAACAAAGTACCTATCTTTTTTTTTTCATTTTATGTATTTGGTCCAAGGTCTTGCTACGCAGCCTGGATTCATAGTGATCCTCTTCTTTTCAGCCTCCCCGGTGCTGGGATTGCAGGCTTGTGCCACCAAGCCTGGACTTGTCGCCGGCTCATCGCATCTGGGGATGGGACCAACGCAGCATGTGGGACCAGGACTCGAACCCTGGTACCTATTTTATATTTAAAATATTAGCAATATTTGTGCATCACAAAATTGTAGGAAGAAAATTTAAGCAAAAATGAAAAAAGAGGGCTTCAGAGATAGCTCAGTCGTCTAAGCACCTGCCTAGGCAAACTCAAGGGCCTGGGTTTGATCCCCAGTACCACACACTGTGTCGGATTGTTAACTTTTCTTATTGAATATTTATAGCACTATTTTTTCTCTGATGGAGTTGCAAAATGTAAACCTTATTAAAGAATTTTATTATTTATAATTTCTTAAGCAATAGCTTTAATCACATGGAATTTACTAACTCTTCCTGGAAGTACTTTACTATAGATATCACATGGATTTCTAATAGAATTTCCCAAGCTGTACAAAACATAAAAAACACATAATTATGATTTTTCAGAGAGTGAAATTGTACTAAAATTAGAAAAATGTTTTCAAAATGAGAAAGAGATGAGGCAAATTTTGAAGACAATTGAAGGTCAATTATAGCCATGAAAAGGATTTGGAGTTTCTTCCTCTCTCACCCTGGAATAGCGCATTGATTGTGCTCATAGCCACAGCCACATTTACATTATAGAATTCCTTGGACACTTAATGTATTTCCTCTACACTTTATTAATTTTATGCATCATTATGACTCAGTGTTCATTGAATTTCCCCCGTGATACAAGTCATTGTGTATTCCATTTGGCAAGGCTTGAAAGGTGTCTGAGAGGCCTGGGGCTTCTTCAGCTCTAACCACCGTTCCTATGATATTTTTTTTATTTTATTATTATTATTATTATTATTATTATTTGGCTTTTTGAGACAGGGTCTCATTATGCAGTTCAGGCTGGCCTTAAGCTCACTTTGTAGCTCAGGCTGATCTCAAACTCACAACAATCCTCCTGCCTCAGCCTCTCGAGTGCTGGGATTACAGGCTTGTGCCACCACGCCTGGCTGCCTATGATATTTTGATAGATTATTGGCTTTCTTCTTGAAGATAAAAGGGAGATAGGGTGGTAGGCTCAGAGAGGCTGACATCTTCTTTGTAGAATTTAAACTATGTATAGCTGTATTCTAATTATGTTTTCATCTTCTACATATAATATTGGGCAGTGAACAATTGCTTTCTGCCATCCACCGAAGTCTCCTTTGCGATTTTTACACCACCTCCTTATTCATCCAGTACGCACTCAGTGACAGGCTCAATGTTCTCAGCACTGACTTAACCACAAGGGGAAGCATAGCAGTAGAAAATAGTCCTTTTCTCCCTAATTTGTTTAATTTTACCAGGAGTAAAGAGATACAGAACAGAGAATGTTAGGTTACAATAACACACATGATTCATCTCTTCTGCCTTGCCTGAGGCTTCAAAGGGTGACCTCCTCTGATTGCTGCACCCAGCTCCCTTGCCCTGTGGCTTTCTGTTGTCTTAAACAGTGATAGGCACCAGCAGGTGAGTGGATGCTGGGCTGTGACCCCTTCCTGCTTGCCTAGGGCTTTGGCAGCAGCTGCATGGTCCCCTATTTTTGGTCATCGTTCTTCTCAGGCAGCCCCTCTTTCAGATAACATCATCTGTCCTTGCTCTGCTGCAGTAAAAGACTTCCCTGTGTTCCCTAAACGCTGACCACACCTCTGTTAGGAATTTGTTATGTCTTTCTAGTGCTATTGGTCTGTCTGCTGCTGGAATTCACACACAGGAGGCTTTCTAGGGGAAAGAGAAGTTTGTAGAGAGGCGAAGAGCAGATATAAGTCAGCACCCTCAGAATTTGTGAGACTAGATGTAGTCTTATATAGTAGAGGCTAAAGAGAGACATCAAGTCTTCTGAAGACATCTGGAATGGAAAGCAGAAATAGATAAATGAAGTGACATCAAACTACAAAGCTTCTGCATAGCAAAGGAAAAAGACAGGAAAGAGGCAACCTACAGAATTTGAGAACTTATTTGTACACTACACATATTCAGGGTTCATACCCTGAATAAATAAGAAACTGCAAAAACTCAACAGCAAAACATTCTCCTTTGAAAATTGGAAAGGGAGTTAAGAAGACATTAGCAAAAGAAGACATGTAAATGGCCAAAAGATAAATTTTAAAAAGTGCACACATTTTTAATTGTCAGGACATACAAATCAAATGAAAAGTCAAATGACAATGATCAAAAGACTGAAAATGGCAAGTGCTGTTGAGGATGTGTGGAAAAAGGAACTCTTGCAAGCTCTTGTAAATTGGACAGTCATTATGGAGAACAGTATGGCAGGTCCTCAAATACACTAAACATCTATTTTCATTTGATCCAGCAGCGTCACCATTGGGCTACCTGAAGGAAATGAAATTAATGTAGCAACCAGACATCTGCAAGATTCATGTAGCACCAGTCACAATAGCCAAGAAATGGAAACAATCCCAATTTCCATCAGGTGTTGAGTGGATAAAGAAAATTTGATACCTACTCACAATGGAAAACTAGTAAGCTGTAAGAGAGCAGGAAATTGTCTTGTTTGTGACAGCACAGACAAAACTGGTGGTCATTATGTTAAATGATTTAATTAAGCTAGGCACAAAGACAATCATTGCATGACCTCACTCTTATTGAGGAGTAGAATGTGGGACAGTGAAGGCTGGGAAGAGTAGCGTAAAATCATGATGGGTAGAGCTAATCATGTTACAGCTCTTATCTAATCTACAGTTAGATTGGAGCAAGAAACTCTGGTGTGCCATTGCATGGTAAGAGGAATCTAAATAACAATAATGCACTATGCATTTCAAAAAGTTATAGGACAAGAGTTTGAAAGTTTTTTTTTTTTTTTTTGTATTTGGTATAGGATCTAACTGCACAGATCAGAATCATAGTGATCCTCCTGTTTTTAGTCTCCCAAGTGCTAGGATTACAGGCATGCATCACCATGCCCAATCTCAATCACCAGCTCAGCTAGCCCTTGGGGCAGGGCCGGCATGGCATGCCAGGGATCTTACCCTGGCCACTGAGTCTGCCTAAGCAGGTGTTTTAATCTGCTGAGCTATCTGGCCAGCCCTTGGAGTCTGAAGGTTCTTTTCTATAAAGAAACGACAAAAGATATAGGCATATTTAACTTGATTTAAATATGTAATGCATATTTGTATTAGAACGTGAAGTTGTAACACACTGTACAATTTTATGTGCTTATATATCAGTTAAAATAGATTCAATTTTCATTATAAAATAAGTAAATGTCTCCAATCTTTCTGTGAAAAGGAAAGTCACACAAGGTTCTCATTTTTTGTGAACTAAAAATACCTTAACATTAGAGACTGGTTTCTACAGGACTGTCTTTCTCCTTTTTTTAGTTTATTAGTACACGTGTGTGGTACATAATGTCTACATTCCTTATAGGAAATTGGTACATGTACATAACACATATTACTTCTGTTTTTCATTCTCTTTCCCCTCTCCTTCTTCCTTTACCCATCCCTTGAACCCTTTCCTTTTCTCTTTCACGTGTTTTTTTTCTGCAGTACATGCATGAAGCTTATATTTGTCATGTGGAGTTCATACATGTACACAGCACCTTCCAATTCCTCTCTTCATCCTGTATCCCTGGCCTTACTACCTCCTCCCTCATCTCTTGATCCCCTTCTTCTTGGATAGTAGTCTGTCTCTACAATTCTTATCATTTGTTGTTTAGTTTGCTATTTATTTCTATTATGGGTTTCCCATAAAAGAGAAAATTTATCAGTTTAGTACTTGAGACACAGGTTTAGTGCAAGTGTGAGGCCCTGAATTAGATTCCATGTACCAAATGAAGAAGAAGAAGAAAAAAAAAAAAAAAAGACATGTGAATATACAAGAATTTGCAAGATCGGCCTTCAGCATCCGCCCATAGAGTCAGGTGTGCAACAGTGCAATTGAGGATCCCGAGGGTCCAGCGGGAGCCTGGAGCTTGCCTTGTGTCCAGTGTGAGTCAGTACCAGGAGCTCTGCTGTGAAAGCCAGGAGAAGATGTCCAGGGTGAAGGTGAAGTTAGGGCCCACCCCAAAGAAACAGAAGCAACTTTCCTTCTTCCTTCCTTCCTTCCTTGTTTCCCTTTTACACCATCAGGCAGCAATCCTCTGTAGGGTGGGTCCTCTACACCTCAAACGATGCTAAGCCAATTTAGCTGGGGATTTCTTACCTAAATTGACATAGTTAACCATCACAGAAGCTATGTGATATTTAAGCTTGTGAGATTGATTTATTTCAGTTAACCTTTGATCTCAAGGTGCCTCCATGTTTTTTACAAATAACTCCAGTTTATCTTTTATTGCAGAGTAGTACTCCATAGAAGGTTCTTTGTGTGTGTGTGTGTGTGTGTGTGTGTGTGTGTATTTAATTATAAATTTATTTTATTATTAAAAACAAAAGCAAGAAAAATAAAAAGAAACAGGGCAAACATACAACAATACAAATGATACAGATTTGCAAAGCAAGAATAGCTGATTAACGATTGATACATTATCTATTTTTATCATCAAATCTGTTGCTCAGATTAATATTGGACATATAAAACCCAGTGCAGCTTGGCCTGTGAGTGAGGACTCCAGGCCCACTGCACCAGAGGGACATTTCCCAGTGATTCCCGGTTCTACCCCACTGCCCCAGACCCAGGACAGCTCAGCTGCAGACCCACCAAAGCCCAGGCCCGCCCACCTAGAGAGTGACCTACCTGGGACACAAAGGCTGACTCCAGCAACTTTCCGGATCCCCACCACAAAGCCAGCAAGAGAGTGGAAATTTTCATTACTCGATCTGCATCCTAAGTTCTGCCTGACCAGGGAAGCAACAGAGGGGAACCACAGGAGCTGCAGCAAAAAGGAATTTAAATCAACAGCTAGATGCAGGCCAGGCATAACTGGATAATCTCAAACTTAATAGACTGGCACCTGAATCTCATTACATGCTAAGGTTATAGCTGAACTAAAGGTCAGAGATCAGTGCTATACAAAATGACAAAGACAAGGAGAAAAATGGAATCTCAGGACTTAGGTCCACCTGTAAGTGCAGAGGACACTAGCTCAGCTGAAATAAATGAATGAACCGAGGAAGAAGAAAAGAAACAACAGCAGAAAGGTATAGAGGAACTCAGACAACAATTAACACCTGAAATAGGAAAAAAATGTTGAATACGTAGCATCTGAAATAAAGAATCAAATGCAGAAACATCTGGGGTAAAACCAATGATCACCCAGAACAAGTGCAGAGAACACTATTCCAGCTGAAATGTATGCATTAACAGCATCTGTAGCAAAGAAACAACAGCAGAAAGGTCATAAGGAACTCAAAGCAGAAATAATTTCTGAAATTAAAAAAGAATTGTTTGAAATCATAGCATCTGAAGTACTGAAACAAGTATGGAAATATACTGAGGAAACCCAAATTGGAAGAAATTCTGCAGAAAAAAGAATTAATAACAACCTCTAAAGAGGACATGCATAAAAAAATAGAGATTAGAAATATGACAGATTCCTTGAATGAGCAATACAGAAAAGAAATAGAATGCATGAAACTGAGTCAAAGAGATATAGAAGACCTAAAAATGTCAATAACGAGTTTACAAAACTGTTTGAGTGAAAGCCAAGACAGAATTTCAGATCTTGAAGACGCTGGTGCAGCTAGTGAAAAGGTGAGAAAGGATCTCTTAAAAACAATGACAATGTAGGAAAAAATAATCTGTCACCTGCAAGATGATGCCAAGAAGAAAAAGATGTGAGATTATTTGACATCAATGAAAATGAAGGAGTCAATACAAATAATATAAAAAGAATACAGATAGAAGTAATAGCAGAAAACTTTGCAAATATGAGGAAACAATCCGACATTCAGGTAACTGAAGCATACAGAACACCAAATAACTTCAACACAATTAAAAACACACCGAGACATATATTAGTCAAGATCCCAAAAATCCAACAAAAGAATAATATATATATATATGTATATGTGTATATATATATATATATATATATATATATATATATATATATCTCACAATATAATAGCACTGAAAGCTGCTAGAGAGAAGAAGCAGATCACATTCAAAGGAAAACCCATCAGAATTACAGCCGATTTCTCTACACAAACCATGAAGACAAGGAGAGCATGGAGAAGAGTTCTTCAAGTCCTTTATGAAAACAAATTCCAACCCAGAATATTATACCTTGCAAAACTCTCTTTCAAGTTTGATGGAGAAGTGAAATACTTCCACGACAAAGAACAACTAAAGAATTTCATGATGACAAAGCCATCCCTCCACAGGATGCTGAAAGAGGTTCTAGAAAGAGACCACAACGACCAGAACTCCATGCAAGAGAATGGAAGGAACCCACTAAACAGGACAGTCAATTAAACACAGGATACAAAGGAGTAAACAACACCAGATAAATACCATGACAAACATAAGTCAACACATTTCAATTATAACCATCAATGTAAGTGGACTCAATTCTTCAATTAAGAGAAATAGACTGGCACAGTGGATTAGGAAACAAAATCCAACAACATGCTGTATACAAGAAACACACTTATCTCAAAAGGTCATTCATAGGCTCAAAGTGAAAGGACGAAAAACAATACTAAATGCCCCAGCACCTCAGAAAAAAGCAGGGGTAGCAATTCTGTTTTTAGACAGTCTCAACTTCAAACCAAGAAGGCTCAAATGACACAAGGAAGGCCAATATATATTGGTCAGGGGAAAAGTTCAAGAGGAAGAGGTAACACTCATAGATATCTATCCACAGGAGCACCCAATTATATAAGACAAATCTTACTGGACATGAAAAACCTAATATCTAAGATCACAGTCTTGACAGGAGACCTTAGCACACCCTTATCTCAAAAAGATAGATCAACCAGACAAAAAAATTAGCCAACAAGTAGCAGAACTGAACCAGACCTTGGGACAAATGGACCTGGTGGAAATATACAGAGTGTTCCACACAACCACAGCTGAATACACATTTTTATCAGCTGCACATGGGTCATTTTCCAAAATAGACCACATACTGCTCCACAGGTCATGCGTAAGTATATGCAAGAAAACAGAAATTATCCCATGCATATTATCTGACCACAGTGCAATGAAACTGTAAATAAACAAAAAAGAAACCAGAAAAACCCGCTAAATTCATGGAAACTAAACAACACCCTACTCAGCAATCAATGGGTTACAAAAGAAATTAAAGAAGAAATTTAACAATAGCTACAATTCAATGAAAATTCAAGCACAACTTACTGGAATTCATGGGATGCAAAGAAAGCAGTTCTTAGAGGGAAAATCATAGCTATGAACTCACACATTAGGAAAATAGAACTGGAAGAAATAAACACCCTAATGTTGTACCTCCGACATCTAGAAAAAGAAGAGGAAACGAAATCCAGAGCGCAAAGATGGGAAGAAATCACAAAGATTAGAGCAGAAATTAATTCAATTGAGACAAAAAAAAAAAAAAAAAAAAAAAAAAAAAAAAAAAAAAAAAAAAAAAAAAAAAAAAAAAA